>CM050413.1:3807403-3862403 GCA_027564155.1 Gymnocypris eckloni scoliostomus
ACTTCATTTTCCAGCGATTCTCAAATGATTAATTTGAAGCCGTTCAAATATACATTTTCTAAACCCCTTGTTTCCGTGAGCCTATACTCTGCTCTGATTGGTCAGATGGCCCAGTCTGTTGTCATTGGTCTACCAGGTACAGCACGGGTCAGAAATGATACGCCCAATGCAATAGTTCTGTATTTTGAATGCTTGATTCTAACTTGATACTAACGACTCATTTACAGTATTGTTTGTGTTATGCGTTATCTGCTCTCACATCAGCGAGATGAACACTGACTAAGTGTATCATGACATTAACTCGACAGCAGTGTGACAAAAGCTCAGTGGTTTTCAAAATAGATCAGATTTCCCAGAAACAAGCTACATTTTCTGTGCACCGCTTCACTGTGTTTAGTGTCTGTATTGAGCTCTCAGAGCGACAGCTGAGCAAACCGAGGCTTCATTTGACCCTCTCTCTTATATAGCGATGGGAAGTCTGACTCAGTTCACTGATTCTCCAGCACAGAAGTCCCTGTGCAACATATCACATGCACAGAAAATAAACTCAGTTTCAAAGTTGCATCAATGCAGCAAATCACAATATTACAGATTTCAACGATTTCAAATGTGACAGATCCAGTTATGAACTAGACAAAAGAGGGCCCCTGTTAAAACTACTCTCCTTCACAAATTCATACAAACCATAACCTCACGTCTGGATGTTGACACGTTATCTGTCAAATATCCAAGCTGGTTAATTCAGTAGTTCATCTGCTCAAAAATCAAAGCAGCTTTACCAATAACCAGCTGAGAGCAATGAGCTGTAGAGCAAAGAAACGCTACATCACTGTTTAGATGAAAAAGTGTTCTGGTCTGAATCAGGAGAGAAATCGGCACAGATCAAGCAGCGTTTACAAGACAAAACAGCTCAAAACCAATATGTGGGTGGATTTTCATGTGAGAGACAACAGGAGATGCATTTTTTATTCATTTTTTTGTACTGGAGGAAGTGTTATAATGGCTTATGGACTCATATTTTGATCAGATACAACAACATTGCAATGATGGATTTGTTTCTTACAAAAACACAGTCTTTGGCTTCTCAAGATGTTAACTAATGGACTGGAGCGGTGTGGATCACTTGTGGATTATTGTGATGTTGTTATCAGCTGTTTGGACTCACATTCTGACGGCACCCATTCACTGCAGTGCATCCATTGATGAGCAAGTGATGCAATGCTACATTTCTCCAAATCTGATGAAGAAACAAACTCATCTACATCTTGGGTGACTAGAGGGTGTGCACACTTTCAACAAACTTTCATTTTTGGGTGAACTATTCCTTTAACACTTTGCAATAATTTAGTCATGAATGACTAATGACAAAGTTTTGAGTTCTGCAATTTACAGGATGTTTTTATAGTACAATGAACTCGTATATGTCAAAATATCAAAGGAATTTTGATTGCTCAGTTCATGGCCCCTTTAATAAATTAATGACCATGAACTAAGAAAAGAAAAAAATCTGGATTTATTCATCTAGATTAATGTTTCGTTTAAAAGTATGTTTAATTGGTAGGCTACTTCATGTTTGTTCATTGTTAGTTAACGATATCATATACATTCATTCAAAGTTTGGTCTGTTAGAGTTTCTAATTGTCTTTGCCATTGTCCGCAACTACAATAAGCACTTATTTAGTTCATTTTTGATGAAAATGCCAAGTCACTTAAGTCAAAGTGGCCTGAAACTAATGAATATGACATGATGAAATACTGAGTAAACTTAAGAGTGCTCCCACAAACATAATCTCCAGGGCCGGACGTTACTGCAGCGCTGTCTGCTTTTACTATTTTATATTTCACTTGTGTAAGTGTGGTAGACTCTTTCACGCAGTACAACAGCTGTTTCATATTCTAATAAAGCTTTCAGCATGAGTTAGGGCTCTAATTTGGTAAGTACACACTCATAACGCGTTTAAAGGCCGCTGCTGCAAGCGTGTGTTAAGTGTGAGGCTGTTAACTCCGCTGCTGTTTTTACTCACTGAGCACTTCAGCAAACACACACACACATATATTAAAGTCAATTACAATAATTGGTTAATCAATTGTCTGCGGTGGCACGCGTGTGTGATGGAAAGGTGAAGGAGAGAAGCAGATGATTGACCCGGAGCTCATTTGCACTGATGGAGCTGGAATAATTCACTACGGTCTCTCCATGATGAGAGAGGAGGGAAAAAAAGATGTGTTTATTACCAAAATCTGTCAGGCAGGTGCACGGCACTAACACCGGCACCGAGAGGCCCTCGGGCGGACGGCGAGACACAGAGACGACAGAAAATGATGATAAAATATAGTGGTGTTACATTCAACATGGAAGCTCCGAACACATTCCACATTGAAGCACTGTATCAGAGATTGTATCGTCTTGCCAAAGCACTTGATCTATGAAGTCTGAAGCTTCGTTCGCCCGAAAACCACGTGACTGCTTCAGTCATAAACAAGTTTTGGATGGATTTGGAGTTTATATTTAATTTAATGAATATTATCATGAATATGTATTATATTATATGTATTAATAAGGATATATATAATTATTGTTAACCTTTTTATTTTATTAGCAAAATGTCACATACATTAACAACCATTTCTTAATTTGTCTCCTATGTTAAATTTGTTTTGTTTTAACTTTGACTTTTAGATTTATTCAATAAGACTGTGAAAATACAAATAAAAACTATGTGCCATGTTTAAAATACTATGATACAATTCTCAGTCCCCCTGGTACTTTGTAATATCCTTATTTGTTAAAATTGAATGTGAGCTATGCTTTTTTTGTTTCTTATTTGGTTATATTTTTTATTATTATTTGTATGTTCCTTTTTTCCTGCAAAAAAAAACAAATAAAAACTTGTGACTTCTTCAGTATCTGGTTCAAACAAAGCGAACCTGAGTGCTGATTCCTTTATATTATATTATAAATGCATTAGCATTGCTTTTTATTGTAATTTATATATTAAGGTCAAATGAGCGATGCCTGTGAGTGTTTTTTTCTCCCCATGTGCTCCCGGTGACCCAGTTTCTCCGTTCTATGAATGTATTAATTTGGTTCAGGTGTGTCTCGTCAATTACTCTCATTTAGTCTTGTTTTTAAAGTGTTGTCTGTTCCTGGTTTCCTTTGTCCGGTGTTACGTCTACCTTCATGTGCTACGTGTGTCTTGCCTGCCGAGGTTACCAAGGTTGTGGGTTGAATCCAGGCAGGAAGTCCACGACTCTCCCGGCGCTCATTGCCCACTGCTCAAGTGCATTGCTGATGGAGACTAGAACACATTCCTGAGCTCAACTCTGTATAATTGTAGCTGCTGTAATTCTCGCTCTCCGCAGGGACTATCCTGCTTTATCCTGTCTGTCATGTGCTCTGTTCACCTCCCAGCCTCCGTGGATCTGCCCTCAGTGCCTTGGTGTATGTCAGTGAGTGACATTTTAATGGTGTTCGATGACCTCGCGTGAACTCCTGCTCTGAGCTTTACACTACGCCAGACACCTCGCAGCCTAAGCTGGAGCATCTATCCAGCGATCAGAGCACAGTCAGACCCAGAGCCCAGCCCACCAGTCACTGCTGTGTGGGTTCAGCCCACCGATGACGGAAAAGCTCATGCAACCAAGCCTACGCCATCGACAGGTATTGTACCTTCTTTGATGGCTCCCACCATGGCTCCTAGCTCCCCCACCACTCTGCCGTGGCCCAGCAGTCATGGCTCACCGGGGTCCAGCTCAGCCTTTGTCTGTATTCAGCTCCGTCATGGACTGCAAATCCTCTAGTGCCTTTCATCCCTGGCTCAGATTCCAGCTCCTCCTTCCTTGCTTCCTGGTCCCAGCTCCGTCCAGCTATTCCGCTCTCCGTCTTGCCTGGGCTTCGCCATTTGGCTTGATCATTATCCTTTCAGCTACGTTCTCCGTCGGCTCACCATGGGACACACCTTTTGGTGGTAAAAACAAATGCTAAGCCCCTCCTGTTATAATCTGAAGTCAATGGCTCCTCATTACCATGGAATCTGTCTGCCGGCTTCCCTGTGTCCGTCCTCCGTGGCCTGATCTCGCTGAGTAATCCCAATTATGTGTTGTTCAATTCACTCAGAGCATATTTCGCCTCTGGCTGTTTGTGTGTTATTTTGTCCCATGTGCCTTCACCTTCATGTGTCCTGATGTGATTACCCTTGTTTTGGACGATGAGACTGCTATCCCAGTATACATGTCTTTGTCTCCTTGATTTAGTAGCATTGTTAAACTTAAATGGCCGTGACATAACATATGGAACGGGAGTTAAATAGACAGATTTTGTCTTCCTCTTTAACTTTGTCTTTGGAATATCTTTTATTATAGCAATCCTTTCTGTTTCAGTCATTAAAATAAAAATGTATGTCAAGTGAAATTCAGCAGGTGAACAGATTTCCAACACATAATGTTACAATGTTTTATTTTTATTTTGGAATTGTGTCAAGCGTGTCGTGATCTTTGATAGCCCTTTGTCCTACAACTGTGTTGAATCCACCTTGTTCTTCCTTCATCATCACTAATACAAACATACAGTGACAATCACAAACCTAAGTCATGATTCGTGAGCTGATGGCTCTTGCTTTTGCCGCTGAGCTGCACTTCCCTGTAGCAGTGTAAATATTAAGTCAGCACACCCAAGGAGAAACTAATCAGACTGTTTTGTTCGCATTTGTTTAAACATTCTGAGAAACATCTCATTCAGGATCAACACCCGTGTTTACTAACAGATGTGACTTTCCAATCGTCCTGTTTGTCTTGTACTCCAGTACAGACATCTAAACATTCTTAAGACACAATATATTTATTTGAGAAGCAAAATGACTTCAGATATGAAGCAGGTTTTCACTGACAAAAAAAATAAAATAAAATTGTGACTATTATGATCTGGTTAATTATTTACCCTGGGAATGAGTAGAAATCTGTGATTCCTTTATTAATTTTTTTTCTTATGACGACCAAACACCTTCTGTTTTGTTTTTATATCATAAGTTGTTGTACATTTACATTAGGTGTAGGGACTTTATATCTTCACTGATGGTTTATTCAGGTGTAAATGTATCTTGATTCAGATGATTGTGTTTGGTCAAAACCGCATATATCATGTTAAGTTTCCTTTCTGTCCTGACACTATTCTCTACCTTTCACAATACATGTCCTGATCAAATTGTATAATCTTTACAGCGGTCTGGCCTTATGCTAATCCACAAGTAAATCCTTACAAGTCAATACTGCAGGAGAACAGGACAGGACTGCAATTATTATTAAATGATACATATAAAACAGGTCCAGCCAATGCTGAGGATTTTCTATTTTGCAGGCCTTGGATCAGATGGTCACATTTGATTTGCACACCGAAACCAAATGCAATGAAAAGAATGGGATCAATGTATGTACTAAACTGTGCACTTTTTTATTCTTTTATAAAGGAATGAACAACAAATCCCAGGAATCTTTGCAAATATCAATCAAATCTCGAATTACGGTATAATATTAGAGCACTGACATGTTTATGGATTATAAGTACTTTAAACAGAATATTGATATTCAAATATATCCAAATATATTGAAAGTATAGGGAGGTTGACATCTTCCGCAATGCTTTATGGGGAATGACTTCTGATTGGAATTCATGCTATTTATGGGATAAATAGGTAACTGTATTATTCACTAAACATCAAGTTATGTCAACTAAAACTAAACACTATGAAAAGATTATGGTCATGAATTTAAATAAAATAAACATTAACTGAACCAAGGCCATAGCAATCAACGGTGTCCACTGACTTGTAACAGTGGGCCCTGTTTGAAATGGTTTAATAATTTGTATGTTCGTTCTATTTATTTATTTGTGCTATTTACACAATGTTTCAGTTTGTAGGTGTCCGGCTCCACAAGCAATCCTTCTATCTAGTTGTACACGACCCATACCTGACTTCTTGTTCTGCTTCAAAATTACTGTTGGATCGCAGATACAGATTTGCACAAACATACATATAATCAGATTTAATCAGAACACTCTCTGTGGCTAATATGTCCCATGTGAATTTCAGAAAGCCCAAAAATTCAGACAACTTGTAAAGCCCCTCCACCGCTATCCAGCATGCTGATTAAATATTAATGTCACTGAAGTCATTAAGCTAATCTTTTACTCAAGTTCGAGCCATTTTCGCTTGCTGCGTTTGTTCCCATTCTCTCCTCTGCTAATTTTAGTGCGCTCTTCATCTTGTTCTCAGCACTGAGTGTGTCCTTGCATGGTGTTTTCTCCCCATGTGATACCTTCTCTCTTTTTTCATTTTATGATGTCTTTATCGATTTATTGTTACCAGATTCAGCTGATTTGAATAATCTCTCGCATTGTCATCAGTGTCTTTGAAACACACATTAGGCAACAACTGGCGCCAGTGACCATAACAGTGTATGAATTCGGGCAGGGAATGATGCAGAAATTTAGAAAATTTTCATTAATTTTATTCTTATGAGCGACCAAACATTTTTTTGGAGATTATAAAATGTAATTGTTTACATTTACATTATTGTAAATAATGCACTGATGGTGCAGGTGAGCTTGGTTATTGACAGATGATTTTCTATCGGGTCCTGAATGACAGCATGTCTGGCTGACTTTCCTTTCTGCTCGACTGACACTATTCTCTACCTTTCCACTTGACAGGCTGCGCCCAGATCAATTATAATCTTCTAGCATCTGGCCTTTGTGATCCACAAACCGAAAGTCACATGGTAACAAGTCAATACTGCAGGAGGAACAGAGTGCAGGACTGCAGAGTTTAGGATTAAATGATACATATAAAATCCAGAATGCTGGAAGAGAATATTTCTATCATCTGCTCTAGCCTTGGACCCGTATAACACATCTGATTTAACCAACTAAACCAATGAAAAAAAATAATGGGATCAATACTGTACTAACTAATGCCTTTATTCCTTTTATAAAAAATAACAACTTGATCCCAAAACTTTACAAATATCAATCAAATCTCGAATTACGGTATAATATAAAACTGACATGTTTATGGATTCTGTACTTTAAAAAATAAATACAAATAATATCAAATATATTAAAAGTATAGGAAGTTTACATCTTTAATGTATAATAAATTCATCTGATTTATCTATTTTAATTGTATAATAATAATTAATAATAATCAAGGTTATTTTCTTAACAAACTAAACACTATGAAAGATTATGGTCATTAAAAATAAAATCTGAACCAAAATATTATGCTAGTTTAAAAACTATATTTGCATTGTAATTAGTGTATTTGAAATGGAGAATAATTTGTATGTTCTATTTATTTATTTTTGTGCTATTTTACAATGTTTCAGTTTGGGTCAGGTACAGAAATGAATAATAATATGTAACAACTGCATAGTCTTCACTGAAAAATAATATATAAGTCAAACCAAAATTTATTCAATACCTCAACATTTCTCACATTATATTTTAGCTATAGTTCATAAAAATGGTAATACAATATGATAATAACAAGTTGAAACATTTCAGAACAAATTAATCTTGATAATGTGAATAACTTTATAGAAAGCATCAATGGATTACAATGCTCAAAAAACAGACTGTTATTATGACAATATTTACACAACTACCAATACTTTGTGAACCAATTACCAATGCTAGCAATCTTTCAGTCTGATGTACAAAAGGTTCTCAATCAAGAAAAACACTTCAGCAATGTCCCGGTCTGCTGGTGTCTCTGTGTCTTGAACACATCAGTATTTTGAATCATGTGCTCTTCTGTTAAATTGTCTCTGTCCTCCATCTTGTTACACAAACATTGTTTCAGTTGCATCCTGATGTCTTCATTACCCTAAAAGTGTTTGTCTCTCTCTATTTAGTCTGGTGTCTGTAGTCCTGTGCTGATCCGCATTATCTTTCTCTGGTGCGCTTATGTTGACTGCAAACAATTCTCTGCCAACCCTACCTGTTTTCCCCTTCATGGTTTTGTTCATCTTTGTTATTTTATTATTAAAAACAGACACACATTTAATTCCAATCATCTTGGACCACGCATCCTGACAAGCAAAACATGCTTAAGCCAAAGTGTCTGAATAATTTTTAGTCCCACATTTTTTTATACATTTTACTGGTAGTCCACTGTATGAAGAATCTTTAGGTAAAATATGTAACAGTTTACTTTATTTTTCTATACTCACTTTCATAAATTAACTATAGTGTTCACTCACTAGTAAAAAATATTTTTAAAAAATTCTGGTGTCAGAATATTTTTTGGTTGGACTGTGTCTGTGGATTAATTATTGTTAAAACTACAAAGTAATTCAGTAGAACAGTGAGTGATTTTATTTCTTTCATTTTCTTGGATTAACATTAAGGACTCCGTAGCTTTAATCAAAGTGACATTTTCTACATCAATATAATAATGCACATACAATTTCTTGCTATCTGTTTACTTTCACATTGACATAACCGACAGTTTTTTCGAGGATACTTTCCAAGATTCGCTGTTTGATATGTGATGTCAGTAAAAAGAGTCAAATTCAGGTTCGAGCACTTTGAGATGCATCTATTGACGCCCTATAATAGACCTTTACAGAGAACACGGCGTGTGCTAATTGATGCACTTTCACATCTATTTCTGTTGGCAGTTTATAACTGTTTTTTATTACATCAGATGCAGGGATGCAGCTCAGTTGGTCTTGCTTTCCTTGGGGATGATCTGCTGTGCATCACGGAGCCTGAAATATCCAGTTCAGCTTTTACACGTCTTGTGTTTGAATCTTTCTCTTTTTGAATGTTTAAATTACCAGAGCTTAAAAACAAGTCAAATATAGCTTTAGGAAACACAGCAGTGGCCGATCCAACCATTAGATACCTTTAATGGCCTCATCTGGTTAGGAAAGATGGGACTTCTGAGTTGGATAATGTCTTTTCATTTTTGAACTGTGACCTGAACTGAATGTAACTAAAAAACTAACTAACTAAATGATTAATAATATTATTTTTAGCTGTTTATAAACAGATTCATGAATCTAAAATAAAATGAACTAAAATAAATAAATAAAATATAAAAAATACTTACAAAAAATACATAGACTGAACATATATACAAACAATTGCACAAATAAATCAAAACTTTAAATTAAAATTATCTGGTTTAAATATTTTTGTAAAAACTAAGGTGTTTATGATTTGAAAGTATTATGCTTTCTTCATAAACTATAACAGTACATCAGTTACACTGAAATAACACTGTCGGGAATTAATTAATTTAAAATTATCTTTAAAAAAATAAAGCTGAAATCACATTGACAAAGATAATACTGGTGTACAAACCGATTAGGTTTTATAACACTTGTACTCTGGCTGGGAGAAGGTTAAATGAATGAAAATTAAATAAAACACAAGTTCTCAGACATTAATCAGCATAATGGTGACCTCAAACATCAACACTCTATCATATCAAAATGCATAGGGATTTTTGTAAACAATAATACGTACTATGCTAGAAAACCTTAGTCGACATTGATTTCAGAGTAAAATTTGGTCTGGTTCTACTCTATTGCGGTTCGGACTTGTATAACGATGTGTATCGAGACCTGAGAGGGCAGAAATCGAACCAAGTGTGAAAGCAGCCTTAATCTGGCAGAGGTGAATGACCCGATCAGATGCTGCTGAATAACCCTCTTGCACACATTTCTTGATTTAACTGTGGTGTGAAAGACCCTCCAGCCAAGGTGACCTCAATCAGGATCCTCTTCTGCAGCAATCTGACCATTTTCAGCCTGATTTCAGAGCTGCACAAGGGAGAAACAAATCAGCCTTGAAACATTTCAGGCCAAGTGACAATCTACAATTACGCCGAGCATCTGAGGACAGTTTCATGCTGGCGAGCCACACCCACAGACAGACGCTGTCAAATTAACATGATATTAATGTCTGCGCTTCACTGCTGCAACAATGTCTAAGTGTCTGTCAAGACAAACCCTAAAATAATGCTCTTATTATGCTAAAATCACAGTAATGTTGACAGCTGCATTAGGGTCAAGCCTGGGATATATTAGGATAAAACCGTCTGAGTATGAGTTTTATATTTATAGTCAACGTTTAGTTGTAAAACTTGCAAACACTTTCTGGTTTATCCTGATGAAAAGCAGCCTAAAGTGGTTGGCTGGTCTCTTGGCCTGGTCAGGATGGTCTGGTTTGCTGGTTTTAGATTAGGTTTTGGGCACTTTATCCCAAAAAGACCCAGCCATTTGAAATGGTAAATGTGTTTTTGAAATATGGTAGCTCATTTGTAAGTTGGATTTTCCATAAGTGACTTCAAAAAGCCACCTAAAACTCTTTCCACCATTAGCATCTTTTGCATACTAAACTGTCAGAAAAAAGTACAAAAGCTGCGGCAGCACTCTTTCAAAAGGTACTAATACTGTATGCAGAGCCGATCCTCCCTATACGCAGAATACACAAGCTGCGTAGGGCCCCCGAAACACCAGGGGGACCGCTTGGTCTCAAAGATGTTTTATTTTAGCTTCAATTTTGAACTTGGCCAGCAATTATGAAAACTTGAATGATCAATTATTTTAATGCGGTGCGCTGTCCCCCTCTCTTCATAAAAAAAGTCAGTCAAATCATCAACTCAACGTCGTACAGTCTCTTGCATGAGAAAAAAACAACAACCCTGAAAGAGATACGGTTTCTCGAGCACTTTCCGTGAGCGGGATTCGAGACGGAGTGAAACGCGGAAAATACGTTTCATCCATTCTTTCATCCCAGACCCACACCCCCGCCAGCGACACAATTTTGAGTAGGGCCCCCAAAAGTCTAGGATCGGCACTGACTGTATGTAGGTAGTATAAAGTATATTTTAGATACTAATATGCCCCATTTGGGGTAAATAAGGTAAATGTGTATTTTTTAAAGGTATCATCACAGGGACAGCTTGTGTGCTTTTTTTCTAAGAGTGTACTGTTGGTACTGTGATGTAGGATGCACAATATAAATTACTAATAGTTATTGGGATGTATCCATATTAAATTACAGTGTTTGTAAATATGTGAGATGTGTAATAAAAGTGTTTCACGTCCAAATAAGCAGTCCTTAAGAAAAACGAACAAGTACACTTTAGAGCAATTATTACATAAATAATACACTTTGAAAAATATATACTTCATTAAGAACTGAATGTAATGTTTTTAGACATTTTATGCATGCTAATTGCAGTTAATAGTAACTATTTTTTTAATTACACATTTTCAATGGTTGTAATTTAGTGCATTTAAAGTATATAAAAACAATACTTGACCCAAAAATGAAAATATCCAGATTATTTATTCACCCCCCGGCTATCCGAGATGTATGGGTCTTTATTTCTTCAGCTGAAGACAAATGGAGGTTTTGGAGGAAAAATACAAAGTAAATGATGCTCACCGTGGACCTTTTCCAATGGTCTAAAATTCATATTTAGGCAGCTTCAAAGTAATCCACACGACCATAGCCTAAGATAAGGGTCTTCTATAGCAATGACGTGAATAATCAGGAAATGTTCAGTTTTAATGAACTGCTGATTTCATTTTAAATGTAATATCAGATAAAACACTACGGTTCAAATTATAATCAAGTACATTACATGTGCTTTAGTGTTAGTCAACACATCAAAATAAGTGAATTTATTTTAAGTACAACAAAAGATAATTAAAACAATGATCAACATTTGGAAATAACGGAATTAATTGCTTAAACAGAACATTAGCATAGTGTTCTTAGAACATATTTGATTTGGGAAATAACTTTTAAAGTAGTTTCTCCCACACTGCAAGTATAACATTCAACATCCTTAAAAGTATTATCGACCACTCAAAATCCAATGTTTACCAAAAGAACAGAGATCTCATACCCTGTGCTTCTTGAGGGAGGAACAGGAAGGCCGATCTGACAGTTGTGATGGGACGTTCGCTACACCTAAATGAACCGCTCATACTGATCAGTGACTGAAGAGCCAGAGGCCTGACAAAACATTTAGTCCTGCCACTTTACACACACACACACACACACACACAGACACACACACACACACACACACACACACACACACACACACACACACGCACCCTGCTAGTATTGGATCTGTCACCCTCCATTGGTTGAGCGCTGGGCCAATGTCAAAGTCATTTTAGCCACGCTGTTGTTCTTCTGCGGTGTCTCTCGCGTTTGGAGCTCATCCCACACACACACACACACACACACACACACACACACACACACGACTCGGCTTACAGACTGAATCACATATTCGTAACCCTCATCTGAATGAGCATCTAAACTCATGCATAAACATGAATAGGATATCAATAGTAAAATGATGAGAGGTGGCCACGGTTGCAAACGAGAGCTGGATTTTAAGCCTGGACTTTGGACACATACAGGTTAAGATGTTTACATCTCTGACTATGCTTACAAACTATAAATATACATTATAAAGACATGATAATGCTCTGGTATCTCACTTTAGAATCAAAATAGAATGTTAATACCAAATTAATGTTTCAAAAAGGCTTTTTCATGGAATGTTTCATATATTTTCTACCATTCATACGGTTGTTGAAAAAAAACATGCCTCTACATACATTTTTGCTAAACTCCTGAAGGCAGTAAATCACTAATGAATTTTATTATTTTTACACATATTATGATTACAGAAGCAGATTATTAATTCGGATTTCCTTGCATAATACTATGTTATATGACCTTAAAACGCTTTTACCATATGTGCAGGATTTGTAAACTAAGCATTTTGAAGGTTTTATCATGTAAAAAGCTTTTGTGACATAGTAAACTTGCTCACTATCACACGCGGTACAGCACTCCATTTGAGATGCCAAGCACTAATATACTGTAACAGCTCAAAGACTTGTAGATTCAAGCTAAAATACGGATGCAAATGGGATTTTATCTCACATTTGCTTTTGTTAACACTGTCGGTTACATTAGTTGCTATTTTATTTTTAAACACGATACAGTATTAACTTTTGCTCACTGGACATTTAATTTCCAAACTGCGGAGATCCATGCAACAGTCAACATAATAAAACATTGCCATGTTCACATTTGTCTGTTTTGGATAAAACTGGATGCACTTTAAGCGCCACTTTCTGGATATTTCACTTTGAAAGTGATTCAAAACTGGCAAAAAGCAACATAAAAACAATGATACTAAAATAATATTGATCCAAGAAGCAGTTCACTAATTACTGAGTCATTTTAGTCTTTGTTTCTAGTGATATACAAATAGTGTTACACAATATTTGTGCAAAATAATATAATATTCAGTCAAATGCTGCTGTAATAGATTTGATGTAGAAAGTGGATTTTGGCAGCTTGTAATGTAGTGAATGACTTATTAAAAATCAGCATTCGGGTCAATTTAGACCTAGTGAAACTTAAGCTTCTAAAACATTAATAACTTTAATCATTTCAACTAAAACCATAACTTTATATCAGCATGA
The DNA here is from genome assembly GCA_027564155.1 of Gymnocypris eckloni scoliostomus. Classification (NCBI taxonomy): domain Eukaryota; kingdom Metazoa; phylum Chordata; class Actinopteri; order Cypriniformes; family Cyprinidae; genus Gymnocypris; species Gymnocypris eckloni. The sequence goes on from CM050413.1 coordinate 3,820,937, forward strand.
GAATGTTTAAATGTTTTTTAAAGTTACCATGTTATTACTACTTCCATAAAAAGTTCATAAAAAGCTGAAAATCTTTAGATTTTTAATTAAACTTGAACTACAGCAAACTAGCATGCATCAGTATATATATATATATAGTTATTTGAATGTATCGTTTTATACATTTATAAATGTAATACAATTTCCAAATGTGCATTAACTAGCATTAATCTTTTTTCCACAACCTGGACATTTTATTTCCAAAACTGTCACAATATGGATGACAACCAACAAAACAATACCAAATTCATGTCCATATGTTTTTAATAAAACTAAACACTTTAAGTGCCACCACCTGGACATGCAAAAGCATCGTAATATTTAACAGAAATGATGCCACGTCACGTCCTCCCAATGAGCTTGGATTGTTTTCTATTGATTGTGGGGTGAAGAATGACCGTTTATTTCTTTGTGATATTCCTCCCACTAAACGATGGTGAAGTTTATGCTGAAACAAAATTATCAGCAAAAAATCAAATTATCATTTTTATAACATCAAATTATCATTTTACCACAAACATGCAGGGTTTCTGGGGCTAATGTGTAGCTGTAGGCCTATTGTGCACGCTGCATGAATGTCAAACCACGAACGTGATTTCACAGCGAGCGAAACAAAACAAACATCAAGCATGACGATGACAATTAACTTTGAGTCACCCGACTTCTCGACATAGGGAGTGAAGATTTCTTAAATGTTGAATTTATTCTCAGTAACAGCAGGTGTGACATTGAAGCAACGCTCAGGTGCGAGGAGACGCTAAAACACTCACGCAGAGCGCTGACACATTCAGAGTCATCACACTGTGATTTACCTGCAGGGTCGTGAACCTGGAACGGCATCCAGCAGATACACCAGAAAGACAGAACAAATCAATGAACTAAAGACAGAAATACTCAATGAAAGAACAAGTGAAAACAACAACAAGGAATACAGATGGAGAAATAAATGATGCTATTATAGAGTGGCAGCTAATTTTGTCAGACTGAGATGTTTAAGCAGTGTGTGTGAGGAGCTCTTCAATGTGTCGGTATGAACATGAGCTCTGACAGAACATTCACCACAGGCACAGCAATCCATTATAGAGCAAGATAATACAGTCTCGTTACGGACAGGCTGTGTGTGTGTGTGTGTGTGCGTGTGTGTGTGTGTGTGTGTGTGTGTGTGTGTGTGTGTGTGTGTGTGTGTGTGTGTGTGAGTGTGTGTGTGTGTGTGTGTGTGTGTGTGTGTGTGTGTGTGTTCGTGTGTGCGTGCGTGCGTGTGTGTGTGTGTGTGTGTGTGTGTGTGTGCGTGCGTGCGTGCGTGTGTCTCGAGGGAACATGCCAGACAGATTAGATTTGATTAATAGAATCTGGAATACTAGTAGGCTATAGTGCACTACACACTACTCAGTGCACACACACACACATGCAGCCACATGCTGAGCTGGTTATTTCCATGATTGCATGAATTTTAACTGAATAAACCTTTCGTTTTAGTATCTCAGAGACCTTGATTTAATTTAAGTTGTGTTGGGTCAGGCTTTTCTAATGGCAATGGCGCCTAAAGCTGGATTTATTGGCCTGTTTTCGGCTGCAGATGCTTACAGATAATAATTTTGCTCAAATTATAAATGTGTTAATTGTCATCATCAGCATGCGTGATGTTTGTTTTGTTTCACTCGCTGTGAAATCATGTTTGTTATTATGAAAAAATACACATGAGGACTGAGTTTTTGATTTTCTTCTCACATTTATAATTTGAGCTCAAATCAATATTTCATGCAGCACTAATATTAGGGCTCATTCTTGAGTAAATTTGTGTGTACAATGTTTCTGGCCAAACTGAACTCAAGCAGAATGAATGTGTGCAAATCACATTATTTCATTTAATGCAACATTTGACATAAGAATGGATTTAAAACACACATTTGTTATTGTATATATACTACACCAAGAAACTAAATTTAAGGGCACAGTCAGGTAGAAATAAAATTTTTAGGTAGCAAATATAATTTGCTTCTTTCTTTGGCACTCAACGGAGCCGGTCACATTTTTCACTCCCCGCCCTCGCCCTTATTTTCCCTGCTTGCCCTCTTGTCTCGTCTCTTCTATTGAGAGACTCTCTCTGCTCTCCAAACTGAAAAAATTATGGATTTGATCAACTGGTCTCTCAACGCAATTGACACCATCTTCTCGACATCTACCTATTCGGAACCATGATAACAGGTCTTCTGCTGATTGGATTAGGCTTTGCCCTGGGTTATCGAAGAATTCAGAAAACGGGAACAGCTGTCCAAAGCCTCACAAGGCTGCCCGTCATGATTGAAGCAGTGGGAAGAGCGGTCAGCATTGAGACTGAGACTATTAACCGTAATATGGATTCTATCATGGAGAAGCTCACGGCTTTGCAATGGAAAATTGATGGTATTGGAGACCAGAATGGACAAAGAGAGTAGCCGTGGAATTGGAATGCGGTTACTCGCCCCAAGACTAAACAACCGCAATCTTATCTTTTTTGGCTCCCCTGAACCAGCACTGGCCTCGGCCAAGGCCGCTGCTGGAAAACCAGCCCTGGAAGAGCACTGCAGTGAGACGCTCTTGCGTTCCTCCCCCATTCTACAGACACTGATTACAAACTATTACACATACACACACATAAAGATATGCATTCACCCCCCACCCCCGATCCCTCGCCTCCGTCGCTTTGAAGCGCCAGCCTGACAAGCGGGTCTGTGACCGGCGCCGGGAATGGCTGCAGGACCGGATGGCTGCTTGCCGGAGCTGGATTACTTCCCCTGTTGCAAAGTCGTGTGTCTATGGTGTATGTGTTTTTGTTGCTGAGGTGTTTTTCCTGTACTCCCCAAGGAGCATAGTCTGGGGGTTATTTTTTTCTCCTCACCTTCCTCATGCTATGCTGTATTTTTCTTCAATTCCCTGTCTTCCTGTCCTGTCTATCCCCTTGTCATATATGTATGTTGTGTATGTATGGACAGGTTGATGGCTAATTTGCAGGTACTTGTGACTAGTGACAATAAAGGCTACTACTACTACTACTACTAATTTGTATAGTGTACAAAGGCTAGATACATCATGTAGTGATCAGAACTTGCAGAAAATAAAATAGTCATGCTCAACTCAAGGCATGTTGGCCAACAATTAATGCAGACAGCTTCATTTATTACTGTTTAGAACGATGTATTTTACCATGCTGCAAAGTACCACTCACATCTAATGCAGACATCAGATATGAGAGTTTCTGGAAGCCGTTAACCAGACTATCATTATATTCAGATTGGAAGAGAAGCGAACAGCGCACATTATTAGTCCATCAGCACTGGGATGCTTCAGTGTTTTATCACTCAGTGTCTGTGTTTGTGTGTTTCACACCAGAATATGGCCTCGTCATGGACAAGAAAGGGCATTTATTATGTACCTCAGGTGATTGCAGTTAATATAATATTAATGACATAAAGGCCACTTAAGTGACCTAAGAGAGACACTTTCATGAATACACTTAAGTGCACTTTTAAAAAGTGACCCTGGTAATAATGTCACATTCAAAAGTTTTAAAGAAGGGCACTTATTTTGATGTGTTGACTAACATACTAAAGCACACTTGATTATGATTTTAACTGTAGTGTGTTATTAAATATTTCATTTAAAGTTGGTAGATTTTAAATGTGCTGAATTACAACATTACAAAAGTGTAATCACAAGTAATGCAAGTATCATTAGAAATGACATTAAAGTATATTTTAGTTTATCATAAATGCCTGTCAGTACATTCAGCAGTACGTTAACCATATTTCAAAGACAATAGCCATAATTATGAAATTACATACAGTATAAAGATGCTACTTAAGTGGGTCAAAAACACTATAAAGTTCAGCTAAATGTGTTTAATATAAATTTAAACTATAATGCATTTTAATTAAATTTCTGTTATGTTTAAGTACTCAAAAACATTAAGTCTGCACTTAAGTGCATTCTTCGTTTTAAGTCTATGATATCCATAATAACCCTCTTTAAAAAAAGAAGAAAAAAAGGAAAAATTATACTAACATGCGTTTGTTTTTACAAGGCTGTGAGCAGTTTTTAAACCTCAGTCTCTTTCAAGTCTTAGTCTCTTCATGTATTTAAATCTCATCTTAAGATATTTAGGATCGCTTTTATTTGACTTTCTTTTAGTATGCATGTTTATTTGTTTCAATCATTTATCTGTTCTCTGTGAAGCCTACTTTAAAGGCACAATATTAAAATCATTATGTATTTTCTCTTTGTTACTCAATATAATTTATATTTTTAAAGAAACATTTGAATTAAAGCAATATCACCATTGACTGATTATGTGTACTGTGTAAAAGCACTCATGTATACACTTTTATAGGATTTTATAGTATGCACCCATAATGGCCATAGTGTAAAGAAAATTAAATAAATTAATACAAATAAAGATGTATCCTGTCAGTGCATTCAAAGCATGATTTACAAAAGGCAAGATAATACGAGCTGATATTACTTTTGGTTCATTTGTCACACTGGAAGGTCAAGTCAAGCCGATTATAGTGACATTCACGCTGATTTCTATTGTTGTAATAATCATGTACAGCAACAGTATCATGATCGCATGCTGTTCTCAACATTGCCTAAACTAAATTGAGAAATAAATGATAAAGGGCAGCTCTCTACTTCAAATCCAATTTAGTGTCAGACTGAGTTTAATCTTTGTCCATGGATCATGTCTGTGAGAGAGATACGGAGAGAGCGCTATCGGAGTATTTAATTAAATGACTTAAGTTTGTCACATCTAATTACAACTGGGGTCTAACATATCTTCATTAAGATCCAAAAGATAATCCATAATTACACATGTATCTTACTCAGTATATTACAAGCCTTTACATGTTATATTATTATCATTTATTAGGAAGCTAATGGCACATGTGTGAGCGCTGTTATGATTGAAAAGGCAAAGAGCTCCAACGGCAAGGACGAGTAGAATCCAGACTAACCTTGCTGACGGGCGAAGAGGAACATATATGAGGTTTGGAAACATTTTGGGACTGAACCAGCCTTTGTGTTGCTAGTCAAGATCCCCCAAGAGCCCATACAATCAAGAGTTATGTGGCATTTAGATTTTATTTTGTCAAAATTTTAAGTTTCCGGGTATGCCTCCAATGATAATGGCTAAACTGAAAATCATGATTATTTTGCTCACAAATTATTTGAAATCACAATATTCAAAAACTATTTTTTTATTCCGTCAGTTAAGAAAATGTCAATGCATATGGTTTGCTTTAACTCATGTAGTTTATTTATAACATTTATCATATAAATAAACATTAATCTCACAATTGACTTTTTTTTCCTTAAAAAATTGAAAAATAATTTATACTTCACAATTTAGATTTTTTTTTAAACAATTAGATATACATTTTGAAAGGAAATATTGAACTAATTATGAAAAAGATAGTCAGAATTGTGAGATATAACCTCAAAATTGCGATGAGAAAAAAAGTCCAACATGTGCAACCGAAAGTCACATTTACTGTACCTTTTAATTTAATTTGTTTTATTACAAAAATGAAATAATAATTGCAAGATATAAACTAGAAATTCTGGGGGGGGCGGGGGTTAAGAGTGGTGAGATAGAAACTCAGCATTACAAGAAAATACAAAGCGATATTCTGATTATTAGCAGTCACCAGATTGGTGTAATTAAGTAAAATACATGGCTGTGTATCCACTGAACAGAAAATCTCTGATGGGGATTTTTACTCTTGAGATCTGGAAATCGCTTGCATGAAAGTGTCAGTGCTCTGTCCTGTGTGTCAAGTGTTCCCGCCTCTTGTGTCCTTATTTGGTTTGTTTCCTGTCCTTGTTTAATGTGATTATTAGTTAAGTCTGTTCCAGCCATGTTTGTCTCATTAACCTGTGTATATTAGTTCCTGCCTGTTCAGTTTTGTGTCGTCTGATCTACTCGTTACTCCCCGGTGTTCCTGTCTGTGTCAGCCTTGCCTTGTCCTGCCCAGCCTTGTTTGTCTACATTAAAGACTATTATTTGAGTTTACTCCTTGTCTGCGTGTTCCTGTATCCTCGTGTGTGCACCGTGACAGAAAGCTCCGGGACCTTTATTTTTTATCAATAAAATATAAAGCAAATGTCACAGATACATATACTTACTGAAATTGAGAGAAGCATAAATCATGATTGATCCTGCAGCCCTGGTTCCAGGTCTTGAATACAGTAGTGTAGACCTCAAAGCTGAACTAAATCAACTTTTATGAAGAAGTCGGTACTTTATCTGCATGTTCATTCGTCACAATTTCCAAGTCCTAACACTTCTTCAGATCCCAAAAGCAAAGAACAAATGGTGCTAATATACTCTCATGGCATAGTGAGTAACTGTAGTACTAATCAAAAAGTCATGATCTTAACCTTTATCTCTATAGCGGAATCTAATTTGGCCAAACAGTGCTTCAGCTGAACTGAATCCTTTAAAATATTACTATCTGGGATGCTGTAAGTCTGGAGATGGTAGTGTATTTCAGGGATTTTAAAAGAATAATGCACCGCCTACACTAAACTCGACCCTAAACTGAACCGATAGAGATAAGAAGAGTGAAGGTGGGATACAAACACGCTACCGAGCAAGTTTACTACATCAGAAAAGCCAAACATATGGAGCTAGTTATGTGTTGCAAACATCAAAAATGCGTTTACAAATCATGCACTATGGTATGTGTGTTGAGCTTATAACATAGTATTGTGTAAGAAAATACACACAAATAAGTCTTTATCAATCCATAAGTTGCCCTGTAATTGATTCACCCCATGACAAATTGAGTTTTAAACTGAATGCATGAACAAATGACATTTTGTACAGGTTTTGACTGACATGAGATGGAGTAAAAGATGACAGATAGAAAAAAATGTCCCTTGAGATTTAAAGAGAGTGATTTCAAACACGATTCATATCATCATTCTGAGAACAAGTGAAAAGAGATGGAGGAGATGTGTTTGGACAGAGAATACATCATTTATGAAGCTCTTGTGTCTTTCTTTGTTGTAGGTCCAGCCCTTTCAGTCCCATCACTGTCCATCAAAGCGGTTTCTCTGATCGTCCAATGACAGAACGGTTTGCTTACATCAGCTTGACACCAGACACACGGCCACACACACACACACACACACACACACACACACACACACACACACACACACACACACACACACACACACACACACACACACACACACACACACACACACACACACACACACACACACACACACACACTCTGTCCACATTGCTATTCTGGGTGACTACATGCTGCTTGTTCATCTTCATCTTGCATTCGTTGAAATCCTCTCTTTGTCTGTCTGTTTGTGTCTTTCCTCAGGATAAGTCTCCAAAATATCAATGTGGAGTAAAAATAGCATGATATGGGGACAGAGAGCGAAAACAGGAGAAATGCTGATATTATTCTCACAGCGGCCAGTTCATTACTTGCCATTACTGCAGTAATATGACTACAGGCCACACACACCATTCATTTATACTACAAAACACCATCAGTGCCTCGGAGAGATTTGACCAACCGCGACCGAATCTCCAGTCACAGCGCCAGAGTGAGTTTATGCCCAGATATTAATCATATGAGACAAATATAACAGCAGTGTGAGCACACCACATGTTATAATATCGACTGTGTTTCTGTTTTTTAATTTCAATTAGCATAAAAGTAAGTGTCTGAAAATATCCACACTCAAGCATATTATTTTAAAGTATATTATCTATTAAGTACTCTTTTAAAAAGCATGTAGTAGCCATGGATTTCCAGAACAATAATTGACCCAAAGCAGCACTTTTTGACTCTGATTCATGTCCACACTGTATAAAATCACTCCAACACCTTTTTTATACCCCACTTTTTAACTCTACACCATTTAGAGGCATAAAAAGACCATTATTGGCCTGTGAAAGACAGACATGCCCTCATGCAGTGCACTGTAATCTAGCGGACGCGAGGTTGATTGAACGCTCTCAGATGTGCCTCTAATAGGGTTCAGTTCAGTACAGCGCCTGAACCCACACCATGACACCCGGCCTAATGAAGAATGATGGGAGCGGACACGCTCCGTGTCATCGAATCAGCAGTCTTTATGAATGCGTATACACGGATGAGATACACAGGCATAACAATAACCAACCGAATTGAATATCGAAGGGACAGGGGTATGTCTCCCGTTTGATTTATGGCTTTCCAAATATAATCCTGAGACTGAACTCCGTGTGTGTGTGTGTGTGTGTGTGTGTGTGTGTGTGTGTGTGTGTGTGTGTGTGTGTGTGTGTGTGTCTGTCAGGAGATGAGAGCCATGATTGCTGCATTGCACACACACACACACACACACACACACACACACACACACACACACACACACACACACACACACACACACACACTCAATGCTCATTACCCTCAGATTGAACACTGGCAGGTAGAGCAGCGTTCTCTACTTCTACTTTGTACTGTACTGCAGGACATTGGCTCTCTGATAAGGAAGGAGGTGGTTTTACATACTGCTGACTATGCGCTGCTTAAACACAAGTCTGTACAATAAAATGGGATGGTATCAAAATCATACAAACTGAATTGACCTCTAAATCTTTCAATGTGCATGTGCAATGTATACACTTCCATTATATTTTGCTTCTCTCCGTGCAATAAATGCATGTCCTGAATGAATGATCGGGGTTTTCTACTGTATTTACTTCATCATGACCTATTTCAGATGTGCCCAAATTATAATTTAAAATCAGAGTATGACCTCAGCTCACTTAAATTCACAGGAAGTACTGTCTGTGTTAATGTTTATTGATTGTTTGTTTATTTATTTATTTTAGTTCAACCGTTTTTGTCTTTTGATAAAAATATTCCTTTCATTTTGACAATATTTTTTTCATAATTATAATTTTGTCCATTATATTCTGAATAAAATGTTGTATTTCCTTCTCAAAATGCAAAAACTGTTTAATGAATTCAATTTCAAAATAATGTTAAATTATGACACTCTGAATGAATAGTTATTTATTTATTAATTATAGTCAACTCTGAATGAAGTTTATTTATTTATTTAATCAAAAGGCAAAAACAATGTCACTGCCTAAGTTTCAGTAAATTATAAAATACTAAATTTTAACAAACTCAACAGAGACCATAATAACCATGTTGTCTAATGGACCATCTGGACTTGAGTACTACAACTCTGGCCAAATGTATATGGTTGATATTTGTTTATTGATTATTGATAATAAGAAATATTGCAATGCATTATGTAAATGGCTTACTCTTATTCATCTCATAGTTTAATTGAATTTGCATTGCTGAATTATACTGGTTATGAATGGCACAATCCTGGTTGATTAAACAAAGCGTCCGGATACATCATTCTTTGGATATGGATTAATGTTTGGTTTTTGTTTTTTCTCTCTTTTTATATCTGCATGAGTTATATCTGAGTGTATCATGACAAATGAGTCAAGTCAACAGGAATAATGCCAAATTTCTCAGTTATTCCTTAATGTACACAGCTTTAACAAGATCTACAAATCACATTCACACACAAAAAACCCAAATGTTTCTCCATAAAAAACCCAAACACCGTCTCAGCTGGTAAACTGGATGACCCAAACCAAAACCAGTGGTTGTTATCCATGATTCTAAGGATCTTGTGCCTTCAGTTTCATCTCGGGTCTCTCCGGAGCATCTGACCCACTACTGTCGAGAGCTTCGTCTCAGGAAATAACAGCTCTCTTCCAGAAAGCATGGCATTATCTCTCAACAGCACAATGGGCTCTACTCTGTGTTTTGCAATTGCAAAGAAAGATGAGCCACTAAAACCCATCTCAGATCTGAAGCAGGGCTTGAATTCTATCTGCAGGAATCCCATTTCAGTATGCAATGTCTGATTCACCGCAGTAAATTTAACATCAGCCATTCTCATCAGATGTATCAGATGTTTCCTCCATTAAGCTTCTGTACATACCATTAAGCTCTTCTCAATACACAGTCTCAACTGGATTACGTCTAATTATACATTCGTGCAGCAGCCTTCTCAAAGCCTTCTCTCTGGCTTTTGCTCGTCCGACAACATGATGCGGGTCCAGTGTATTTACCACCAGTACCCGAATTGATAGGCGTATAATTTAAAGACAAGTATACAGTCACAAATTACAGGAATTGATGCGTGTAGGTTAAATAAACGTATAAAGAACAATTGTGGCTGAAAACAAAAATAAAACAAATAACATAATATTTTAAGCATTATATCTGTTAAAGAACATCAGCATAAAACAAAAAATGAACAATGTCTGATTATAAAATACTAAATATGATAAAATATTACAGCATGTTTAATCATGTCAGACACAGAGAGCAGTTAAACAATTGTTTTATTTAACGGCACAGCACTAGCCAATCAAGTATCTGTTTAAATTTACCCATTTGCTGTTATACTCAAAGCACAAGTGCACAGACTAATACATAGTAGGCAATGTTTTCAAAACATTTACTTAAGACAACTACATTAGCTGCTAAAACACTTGGCTTTGACACAACTGAGCCAAATATTTTAGTGAATAAGTATTTTGAACATTGATATTTTAAGTAACAAAAAAATGTTTACATTCATTATGTAAATAACTACTGTTTTCATTATAGTTTAATATTTGATTTGAATTATATGGTTATTTGGAACTGCAAATCCACGATTCTATTCAAACTGAAGTGAACAAACATAATTTCTATTAAGGTAATGTCTGTTTTATAATTTTTGATTTTGGATTTTATTGACAGTGTTATTGAACTGAAATGATTCATCAACACGTTATTCAGTTGAGTTGAATAACGACACTATTGCCTTCTACAGCTGCCTTTAGCTTCATTTCATAATTTACTAACTTTACAATATCTACAATTTCACTTTCACTAAACTGAATCAACATTGAACTAAACGGACCTGAATAATGACCACTAGTTTAGCTGTAAACTGCTGAAACCATGGTGTTTCTTATTGGATTTTGCAACATTATTTATTGAGCTCAACATTGACACTATTGAGATTGAGTTGAATAACACTTCTTAGAGCTGCTTATCTGTCAACAGCTGCTCACTGTGTTTCATGCGAAAATATATTAAAATTCAGTTGAACGTGGTTGTGTTATTGCAGGTGCTGTGTGTGTGTGTGTGTGTGTGTCCTCATTGTTTGTTATTTGTGTGTCTGTGTGTGTGGACTTTTCCATTGAACTGTGTCTGTACATACAGTGTGTGTGTGTTCAGTGTGTGTGTTCATGTGCATGTGTGTGCGTGTCTGTTGTGTGTCATGTGTGTGTTAATGTGTGTGTGTTTATACAATACTCATAAGTGTGTGTGTGTGTGTGTGTGTGTGTGTGTGTTTAGTGTACCATGTTGTGTGTGTGTGTGTGTGTGTGCAACGTTGTGTGTATGTGTGTGTGTGTGTGTATGTGTGTTCAAAATAAATATATGTATGTTAAGATAACTTTATTGTACCAAATGTTGAAGTGCATAATGTATTCATGAGATCCATGATTAAATAACCCATGAATTATTCATGTTTAATCACACAAAGCTTAAGCCGCGTGTGTAGAAGTGTCTGTGTGTCATAAGTGTGTGTGTGTGTGTGTGTGTGTGTGTGTGTCAGTGTTAAATGTGTGTGTGATGTGTGTGTGTGTGTGTGTGTGTGTTGTGTCATGTGTTTTACATATGTATTGTGTGTGTGTGTGTGTGTGTAAGTGTGTGTGTGTGTTTGTGTGTGTGTGTGTAAATGTGTGTGTGTGTGTTTGTGTGTGTAAATGTGTGTAGTGTATTACAATATGTGTTCTGTATTGGTGTTATGTGTTAATTTTTTGTGTGGTTGTCATTTTGTCAGTATTTTGTGTGGATCCATGTTAAATAAATGGTTATTATTAGTTCATTAGTTGTATCTTTAGATCTTCACAATACAAATATTATTTATTATTATTTTCACATCTGACATTTAGCTATTAACTGAAAGCAGTTGTAAAGATTCATTGTTAAAGACACACATGATTCTATACTAAACATTGTTTTCATAATTTAGTAATTCAATATCTACACTGAATTAACATTGTAAAGCACAGTAAAAGTACAACTATCTTTCCTTTTATTTATAAATTTGCACATGTAATACAATTGTTAAGTTAAGCCAATCAATTAAACAAAGACAATGACATTAATGCATTTACTTATGCTGATTATGTATATATTAATACGGATACATATTATTTGTGACACGTAAAAGATTCTGAGATTAAAGTAGACCAAGTGTGTCCATTTTCCTGTTATTTAAGATTAATTAATTTATGAGCAGAGAGAGATAGAGAGTTAGAGAGAGAGAGAGAGATCCACCTAGAGAGAGAGAGAGAGAGAGAGAGAGAGAGAGAGAGAGAGAGAGAGAGAGAGAGAGAGAGAGAGAGATAGAGAGAGAGAGAGAGAGAGAGAGAGAGAGAGAGAGAGAGAGAGAGAGAGAGAGAGATAAGAGTAAGAGAGAGAGAGAGAGAGAGAGAGAGAGAGAGAGAGAGAGAGAGAGAAGAGAGAGAGAGAGAGAGAGAGAGAGAGAGAGAGAGAGAGAGAGAGAGAGAGAGAGAGAGAGAGAGAGAGAGAGAGAGAGAGAGAGAGAGAGAGAGAGAGCTATAAGAGAGAGAGAGAGAGCAGAGAAGAGAGATCTGGTGATAAAGATAAGAGCTGAGAGAGAGAGAGAGAGAGAGAGAGAGAGAGAGAGATCTGAGAGAGTCTTCATTCTGCAAATATATAACAAGGAGCCTTTAGAGCTCATAGAGCGGTTGTTTACAATACTAGAGAGTTTTGCTTTGTTTTAATTGTATTTATCTTTGAAATTATAATGTTTTATTTCTTATTTATTTTTTTTTTTTTTTTTGTTTTACTTTTTTTTTTTTTATTTTATTTCAATATTAGTTTATTTGTTTTAATATATCAGGTTAAACCAAATCTGTGTTGTTTTAGTATAACTGAGATATAGTTTTATAGTCTTAATATTTATATATATATATATTATAGATATTATTAAATGTTCTTTAATGTTTTATTATTTAATCCTTTATTCATTTTTTTTCTCCTTTTGTCATAATGTTTTATCATGTCATGTTTTTTTTTTTTTTTGTATATTTGTATTTACAAAATAAAGAGGTGTGTTGTGTTGTTTGGTCATTTATGAGTCATAGCCTTAATCATTTATCTGTATTTGTAGAAAATGTTCTGCTCTTATCTGAGAAATTTCATTTTTGTATTCTTTACAATTTGTATCTGAAATGAATAAATTGAGCTAGTAGAAAAAATGAGGGTGAAGTTTGTGGCTCATATGTAAAATAACAATCAGAAAAATCCATTTTTTTTAGCTTATAAATTCTATTTTTAACATAAGGCATGATAGCAAAATATTCAATTAAAAAGAAAATTTGACTACTTATTAAGTATTAATTATTTTATACATAATATTATTATTATCATAAAGAACTTTTCAACTTATTATTAATGATTAGATTTTTAGTTAGAATAAAATAATTAAAATTATGTTATTTTCTGTTATTTAATAGTAATGTTTTATGATATTGTATACCAATGCTAGTATTACTCTCACATGATTATTCTTTGGGTTCTAGGATGCAAATCACATCAACAATAAGTATGAGCACCAGTGTATTATTGTGAAGCATTTTTAGTTTCTGTATCAATTATGTTGGGTATGACCTCCTGTAGAGTGCATAATATAGCCTCAGTCTCTTGTCTAGCTCCGACTCCATGATTACTGGCATATGAAGCACAGAATCATGTAAATGTGTTTGCTTTAGTTGCTGAAGTGGCAGTGGTTAAGCGCAATGATCAACATGAATGAGACTCTCACACCAGAATGGAAAAAGTCAGAGATGAGAGACAGTGAAGAGAATCTGAGAGCAAAAAAAAATGGGAAGAGATAGGAGACAAAAAAAGTGTAAAAGAAAAAAAAAATCAAAGAGAGATGAACAAAAGGAAATGGAACAAGGTGTTTATGAGCTGGGGGGATAAATGTGAGGACAAAGTAGAGAGGGGGAGAGTGTGGAGGACTGTTCATTTACACATGAACAGCTATACAGACTGGTCCTCTACTAAATGAGTGGCTCCACATCTTTCTGAATAATAGTGTCTCTACACAGTATCATCTCCTCAGATTTCACGCCTTTACAAACTCTTCTCAGATTGATCTCTGCTTGTGTTCTAACAGTCTGGCCTTTACATGGTCTGTAGACAAGATTATTCACAATTGTTTTATTTTAAAATCATTGATTTATCTTTGAAGTATACATGTTTTGATTTCTTATTTATTTTATATTTTAAAAATAGTTTTTCACCTTTAGGTGGTGACATGTTTCTAGAACCTCATATGTTTTCAGCTATTTTTACATATTAGTTTATTGAATTTCAGGAGAGACCACTCTGCTGTTGGAGGATCTGAAATGATAGTCCTTAATATTTTATTAAAAATTATATATACAAAGATATTATACAAAGTCTCTGCTTTGTGTTAACAATGAGGAAGAGTACAGATGTTGTGTTCTCTAGGCCAGTTTTGTTGTCTACAAAGCAAGATACTGTATTTGTATGTATGATCATAGATGATGGTACATACAGAAAGGGTGTGAGTGATGAGTCCGTCAAAAGCCACCAGATGTCAGCTGCTTTTGAGACCAAATTCTTACAGCTGATCAGTAGTTGTCTGCTGACATTGCTCAACACAGAGGACACTGTCATGTTGGAATAGAAAAGTCCTGCATAAAACTGGAAGCACACAATTCCTCAGGTATCATTGAATATCCTTAAACTGTCATTTGTCCCTCATGGGCCTTTGTATATTGCCTTTCATGACGGTATTTGTTTATTATTTATTTTATGTTTTATTATGCTTTTTGTTGTGCTTTTATTTTAATCACAATAAAGTATAAGTTATATAAGCAATTGTGACATACTAAATGTAATATTAGAATCATTGATTATATATTGTACTATACAGTACGTCCAGACCTTTTTATGTTGCTGAGCTCACCAGAGCGTTATTGTTTCTCACAATTTACCAAACCGTTGATTTGGCCGCTCCTAGTTTTCCCGCTATCTCTCTGATTGATTTGTTTTGTTTTTGAAGCCTAACAATTGTCTGTTTCACTTTTTTGGAGAGCGCCTTTGCCCGCACGATGTGGGTTCACGGCAACAGCTTCCAAATACAAACGGCACGCTTAGAATCAACTCCATAACATGTACCTGCTTATTTGATGTAGACATAATGAAGGAATAGTCCACATCTGTCCATGAAACAGCTTTTGAGTCAATTGCCCAGATACTTATGGTCCCTTGACAAAAAGGGGAGGTAAATATTAAAGAGCTGTAATTCCTTAACCTTTCCTCCAATTGTGATGAGAATGCTCTTAAATTAAAGCGTGTGTACTTTAAGCCCATATTCATTATATAACTGCAATTATGGTCAGTAGCTAAAATAATACAAAATTGTGCCTGTGTCCAAATTTATATGATTATTATTTAATTATTTAACAATTATTATTTATTTGGTTATGCAAACCGATTGTTGCAGCAGCTGTCCGGGTGGCTGGTCTCAGACGATCTTGGAGGTGAAGATGCTGGATGTGGAGGTCCTGGGCTGGTGTGGTTACACGTGGTCTGCGGTTGTGAGGCCGCCTGGATGTACTGCCAAAGTACTCTGAAACACCTTTGGAGGCAGCTTATGGTAGATAAATGAACATTCAATTGACGGGCAACAGGTCTGGTGGACATTCCTGCAGTCAGCATGCAAATTGCACGCTCCCTCAAAACTTGCAACATCTGTGGCATTGTGCTGTGTGATAAAACTGCACATTTTAGAGTGGCCTTTTACTGTGGCCAGCCTAAGACAAACCTGTGCAATAATCATGCTGTCTAATCATCATCTTGATATGACACACCTGTGAGGTGGATGGATTATCTCGGCAAAGGAGAAGTGCTCACTAACACAGATTTAGACAGATTTGTGAACAATATTTGAGAGAAATAGGCCTTTTGTGTACATAGAAAAAGTTTTAGATCTTTGAGTTCAGTACATGAAAAGTGTTGCATTCATAATTTTTGTCAGTGTATATATATGTATATGCATGTGTGAGTGTACAGGGTGAAAAGTTGATTTGAACGCTTTTTAATAACGTGTTTAACCTCCTTTTAGAGCAAAAACCACCACCAAAAAATGTCCTTTAGTTGCAGATCAAAGCTGGACATGCATGAGCTGATGAGGTTCTGTTCTCCTGGGTTTGACCTTTGTTCTCCTCCTCAGATCTGTGAACAATCTTTACTCCCAGAGCCACGGCACGTCCCAAATGAACCCTCACCTGACAGCCATTCTGCAAAACACCAGTTGTCATGGTCGTTACACCAGGCGAGACATAAATGATTTAATAAGCAAGCATTTTGTTATGCAGTAAAATCAGGTTATGACTTCAGCCTTACATCACTCTGTGCTGTAGACGAACACGAACACAAACACACATACACAGATCGTCTTTTTAACACGTAAAGTATTCATTCTTAATTGGTCCTGACACTATCATATAATGCTTCCTGAAGATAAATCACTTATGCCGTATTCCTCAACTACATCACTCGCATTGGAGAAAAGCATCTGATAAATGTATACAATCATTTTTAAAGGATTCTTCAAGACTGAATCCCCTCCCCAAAAATTAAAACAAATATATATATATATATATATATATCAGATCTGTAGGAGGCCTATGTTCAGAGATTGTAATTATTTTTCAGTATACCTACATTTATTCGGACAAACAGTAAGGTTTGTGCTGTAAATAGTCACATGACATGACTATATTAATATTTAAATTACAGTGTTTTTTTATCTTTATTTTTTACATTTTTAGAAATGTATAGTTTTTGTCATTTTTATTATTATTTTGAATTATGTCAATACAGCTTTTGTCAGTTTTAGTATTAGTATTTTTGTTTAGTCATATTTTAGTACATCAAGTGAAACTAAATAACATGTAGATTTGTCTTTGGCAATCATATGTATAGTATTTATAAAACATAAAGGGATGTTTTTTTACTTTGTATATTTTGTTTTTTACCCTAATAGCTCCGATACAGAAACAATATTCTCCATTCTTACAAATGTTATTTTATTTGTATTTTATTATTATTATTCTTTCTTATGAGCTAATCTAATAAAATACTTTGTTAATACGATATACCTAATTGAACGTGGTTCTCACATTCAACACATTATGTGATTTTGCCTCAAGCAGACTTATTTTCTTCTGGTAATGTTGTAGTAAAAATACCAGTTTAATATAGAGCTATTATTTCAGCTCCGAATTAGTTATTAAATATTAAATATTGCTTGGTTAAAAGTAATATTAATATTTAACTTAGATTATACTGTATTAAGTGACCGTCCACGAACACTAGCCTCAGCATATCAACTTCGAGCTTAGGTAGCTTTCTCTTTATGGCAAATAAGGAACAAAACTTCAAATCACATTCCAGAGACAATTCTTATGAAATGAAAAATGGTTTATTCGTAATACTGCTATTCTAACATAAATGGATTAACTGATAACACACAAAACATACATACATACAAAGACATGCATAAGGGATTTTGGTAAGTAATTCCTAAAATTAAAGTTAGCCCTTTTAGCTATTTAAACGCTTGACTTGACCGGACAGATCACGACAGATGCCTTATTGCTCTGTTACTGCATTCAGATCAGATTCTACCAGTTCAATCAGCAATATAGATTTAGTTAGAATGTACTTGCTTGTTGACAAGAAGCAGGTTGGAAGTTGTTTGTTTCCTTCAAATGCGTTGCTCTGGTCTTTGTGCTCGGGAACCACGTGGGTTGGTTTCGTGCGTCTCCGGGTGCTCTCGGGTGGAAACACGAGAGATGTGGCTGCTGCCGTGGCGTCACAGAAAGCTTTCCTTTCGTCCGTAGGCGTTCAGCTCGTTGTTCTTTGATGTTGTGCCTTCTAGCCTTGAATAGATGGTTGGTTTAGTCGGTGTCGAGACAAAGTTCAGGTAAGGCGCGAGCAGTAGAGAGATTCTGGCGCAGCTCCAGCGATGTTAAAAGAGATGTTCCAGAGAGCCAAGTCGAGAGCGTCACACCATGTTTCAGAGAGTCACGCCATGTTTCGCGATTTGCAACTCAACAGTCCAACTTGCTCCTCCCCAGGCGGCTTGTCGAATCCGATGGTTCGTATGGGCGAGCCCGCCCATATCCAGGCTTGCTGGGTGGACCAACAGTTCTGTGATGTCTCATCACTTTTGGGAAGGATAAACTTTATGGATCTTTATACGTGTATAATTATGCAGGGTATTACAATTTAACGGTCATCACCACAGTCTATCACATCTGAGTCTAGCTTTCTTTAGAGATCAAACACCGCATAATAATACACACATTACAGTTTATACCGTTTTAAAGCATGATTAAAATTCCCACATTGTCCTAAATAATTGGCACTCGAAATCATCACATCATGCCTATGAGGGAACAAGTACACATTAAATATCCATATATTTATTTTGTGTAGTTGCAATAGTTATACGTGTCAAAAAAGGCAAGGAGTTTGGTTTTCCTTGGTCCGTCCGACGGAGAAAAAAGTCCTGCTTTGTTTTAAATGGGGGGGTTTTGAACTATGCTCTGGAATGTAGGCAGCGGTGTCCAGAACCATTCCCGGAGCCGTCCGTACCCTTGCACGAGAGCGTTTAGTGATGGGGTCGGTTGACCCTCTCCACTTTTGCATGGAAGGGAGGACTTTTGGGTAATAATTGTTTTCTGTTGCTGGGTTGGCATTCTCTGTGTGTGTTTTCAGGTCGACATTGTGTTACACATCCCCTTTGTGTGGAGATGTACCCGATGGAACATCTTCAGGCACTGGAACAAGAGGCAGAGAGAATGGACACACACAAGACACCAACGAGATCTCTATCACTGACTGAAAACTGGTGCAGGGTAATTTGGAAAGGCACAGGTGAGAAACTTGAGAAGACATAGGGCTAGTTTGTTTAGCATCGTTGACAATTGGGTCATTTTGACTGGTTTAATTGTCGGGTTTTCACAGACGGTATAGGCATGATCTCAATCAGGTTGGTCACATTCTCGGGTTCGGATTCTAGGTCGAGATTACCACGTCGAAAAAGGCGAGGGATGCCTGACGTGCATTTGTTGAGAGACTCTTGAGCAGCGTTCACTCGCTTGTGTAGGAGGAAGGCCAGTGTCAAAGTCACAACATATCCTACTATAGTAGAGATACAAAGCGCCGTGTCAGCGGCAGACCAGGACCGAATAATTGGCGCGCCAGCAGCGGAAGCGCGGCGATAGCTTCTAAAGCTGTGTCAACCGGTGTCAGATCAATAAGCTGCGTTCCTTCCTCCTTGATCCTTTCTTCCAATTCTGGATCGAGGACAAAGGAATGCTGCTTGAAAAAGGGTGAGATTTCGATTTCGGCCTGATACTCGTCGTCGGTGAGGTGATACAATGCTAGTTCGTCAATATGGAGGATCGAGCCCTTAGGGACTGTGATCCATAACGTTTGGTTAGGCAGACTAATGCGCGTAGCGGTGTCGTGTTGATCATATGTGAGGGTAGCCGTTCGGGCTGGGGTGTTCACCAGCCATCGGTTTCCGACAATTTCGGCTTGTGTTACCTCAACCTGAGAACGTGGTGTTGCGTCGGCGGGACAGCTAGCGTCGGGTCTCATGGCTTCTAAGCCACAGATGCCCTCTGTATTATCGCGTACGAAGGGTTTACTCGGGCAGAGGAAGTGAATGTCTTTAGTGAGCGTACACATCTTTAGGTTTGGAGCCAAGTACAACTGTTCGTTGCTATCGTGATACGCGACGACCTCGGGAGTGTGGATTTTGACATAGGTGTTCCCTTGCCAAAATCCAACATTCACAACATCTTTAAGCCGATAAATATTATTAACGTCAATAATGGGCAAACTGAAAAGAAAACAAAGTCACCTGTTTCCGGGTTTGCGTATATGGGAATAACGCTGCCGGGAAAGGGGTGAGATGGGTTTGGATGAGACTAGCAGGGGCCCGCAGTGGCCGGGTTACGATGTTTGAACAAGGCTAAGAGGTATCACGTAGCACGGAATCCTATTCATGGCTAAGTTGTCGATCAAGGAACTTACATCGCGTATCATGTCGTTCATGATTTTGGCGGGTGGCCTCGATCGGTTGACAACGGTTCTCACAGCGAATTACAACGATTTTACTGACGGCAGTCGATCTCAATTCAGGACCTGTATTCACGGATTGGTTAAGGGGGTTCAAAGTGAGAGAGAGGAAAGGAAAAACACAAAGTGAGACACGAAGGAAAGAAACCAAAAAAAAAAATTAAGACAAAAATTCAAAATCAAAATCAAGCAAAAAAAAAAAAAACAAAATTGAGGGTAACTCCTACTAGATTGGTCCTAGCAGTGCTGTGGAGGAGAGAATATGGGTTGTGTCTAAGCATGGTTGCTATATGTTTTCCTAACATATCAATACTAATGCTTGTGTGGTGCATATGGTGCGTGTGGTGCATATCGGTCTGTGTCAGTGGGTCTGATCTTCCCCTTTCCATGTCGGCCAGAGCCCAGGGGCCTCTTTATCTGGTTTCGATGGACCCATCGAAGGACTGGCTCGCTGCGCCTTGTCTGATTTTGATTCGATAGGCAACAGGTGAGAGCTTGTCTACAATCTCATGGGGTCCCGTCCAGTGAGGTAGGAACTTCTTTGACAGGTGATGGGGAGGCCTTGGTCGGGCGAAACTGTAGTACCACACTTGATCTCCGACATTGAGCTCATGGTGAGAGGCCTTTTGGTCGTAGTAGGCTTTTCGCCTTCCGCGCGTTGTAGCTGCTGTTGCGCGAAGGCGAAAGTTGTTCTCAGGTGCTGATGTAACTCTTCCAGGTACTGGTGAGTGTTGTAGGCGGTGACGAGGTTCAGGTCACCAGGTTGGTACAGCAGGTGTAGTGGTAGCGTCATGTTTCTCCCTGTCATCATTGTGAACGGGGGTATTCCGGTAGATTGATGGGGTGTGGCTCGAGCGGCCATCAGTACCAGAGGGAGTTTAATGTCCCAATCCTTTTGATTGGTGGCTACGTATTTTTTTAACATGCTGACCACTGTTCTGTTAGCCCGTTCCACTTGACCGGAAGAAATTGGGTGATGGCTTATGTGGAGTTTGGCCTGTATGCCCAGGAGTTTCCATACGTCTTGCATAATTTCAGCGGTGAAGTGGGTTCCGCGGTCAGAGTTGACCCTTAAAGGCAGTCCGAATCTTGAGAAGATATGGTTCAATAACAGACAGGCTGTTGTTTCTGCTGTATCGTTGGGAGCTGGGAGGCACTCTATCCATTTTGTGAATTCGCAGACCACGGTGAGGAAGTATTTGTTGCCCGACCGTGGTAGGGGTCCTACCCAGTCTATTTGGAGGTCCGACCATGGGAAGGTCATTCCTTTCCTTTGCAGTGGTGCTCGGTGGTTTGGATTTGCCGGTTGGAACTGGCAACACACCAGGCATCCTTTAACGTATTCTGCTACGTCTTGCTGCATGCCAGGCCAGTATGCTACTTGCTTGAGTGTTTCATAGGTGGCCTTGACTCCGTGGTGTCCTGCGCATGGTGCATCGTGTGCGTGTGTCAACATCATCCCCTTGGCCATGAGGGACTACGAGCCTTGGAGCAGTGGATGGCTCAGGGACATACGTGAGGACACCGTCTCGTAGATGCAGCATGTGCTTGATCGAATGGAGTGCGGAGGTCGGATGATGTTCGTAGGTCCGAGGTGGAAATGGGATTTTCCAAGGGGTCGGACAGGTGCTACAATGGACTGTATGGCTGAGTCCGTATGTTGGAGGGTGAGGAGGTCTTCAGCAGCGAACTGAGGCGACAGGGAGATGTGGGAGGAGGCAGGTGTGTGCCCACTCGGCACTTTGGCGGCGGGTCACCGCTGCCACAGTTGGGTGGGGTGGGAGGGCATGAAATGTCCAGGACTCTCCCTGTAACGCCCCTGCTTTGGCGAGGGCATCGGTTTGGTCATTTAAGTCTTTGTCTTGTCCTGGTTGACGTGAATGACCTCTGACCTTTTCCAATAAGCGACCATGTCGTGTTCAGTGATGGCGTCGCTTGCTTGGAAGAGTTCCTGGTGCTTGACAGGCTTGTTGTTAGCTGTCTTGAATCCATTCCTCTTCCATCCAGTTAGATGGCATATGAAACTTAGGCGGGCATAGTTCGAATCGGTACAGATGAGGAGTTCTCTGATTTTGTGGGTTGCAGCCACTTGTAGTGTGATGAGGATGGCTGCTATTTCTGCATATTGTGATGATTGTGGGCCAAGTTTGAGTTGCTGCGGTGGGCACGGGTCATTGTTGAGCCAGACCACACCCGCTCCCGCTTGTAACTTGCCCTCGCGATTGTATGAGCAGCCATCGACATATGCTGTGGGCATTCCTGTACACACATTCTCCTCGGTACCGATGATTTGTCGCTTTGCGGTCGTGGCAGTTCTTTTGGCTCTGCTGAGGTGTCCAGCGTGTCCGTTGAACAGTTTTGGCATGCCGCAAGCCCGTTTCCCAGTGAGGATTTGTAGTTCTGGGCATATCTTGCCTCCACATCCCGTCCTTGGAGTGTCATTAGCCAGGTAGCTGCGTGCGTTGGTTACCACGCCATCTCTGATTCGTTGACTGTTGAGGAAGGTAACTGGCTGGTGGCAAGTTTCGATGATGACTTTCTGTGCACCGATGTAATTAGAACGCTGAATGCCCCACACAGTGCAAAGTAAAGCTTTTTCGCAGTGTGAATATTTGCATTCTGGGGAAGCAGCGTTTTGCTGGCATAGCGACCACTCGCTTGTCCTTATCATGGAGCTGGTATAGACCCGCACTGAGGCACTGGTCAGAGAATCCCGTCCAGATAGAATTCCTTCCCTGGGTCTGGGTAGGCGAGGCATGGAGCAGGCGCAGGCACTGTTTGAGCTGGCTCATAGCTGTGTCCTGGGCCTTTGTCCAAACAAAGGTTCGTCCTTTTTCAGGAGGGAAGTTAGTGGTCGTGCGATGTCAGCGTAGTTTTCGATGAACTGTCGTGAGTAATTGCACACTCCCAGAAAGCTTCGCAACTCAGAGCGTTAGTTGGTGTTTTATGCTTTGGATTGCTTGGGCACGGTTAGATTGTGGCTCAATGCCGTTTCTTCCGACGAGCAGTCCAACATAATTCACCTTGGTTTTGCACCATTGTCCTTTGTGAAGGGCGATTTTAGCTCCGCTGTTGTCAGCTGGTTTAGGACATGGTCGATTTCTTTGAGGTGGTCTTCCACACTTGAACTTTTCATTAAGGCGTCGTCTCGTGACGAGGTTGCCTCGGACTCTGGCGTCAGGGCATGCTTTGTTAAGGAAAATGTTAAATTCTGCCGGTGAATTGGCATAGCCAAAGGGACACCGTGTGAAGGTGTACTGTCGGTTGCCGAAAGTGAATGCCAGCTTATGTTGGTCGTCGGGGTGGACAGGGATCGTCAAAACCCGGAGGCGACGTCCAATGTGGACAGGATCGTCGAGCCTTTGATTTTTGGTATTTCTTGGTCCAACTGGGTCATAGGCCATCGTGACAATGGTACTTGCTGATTCAACTTGCGGTAGTCGATAGTGGGCCGCCATTTGCCGTTGGGTTTTAGGACTGGCCATATCGGGGCAGAATATGTACTGTTACAGGGCGGATGACCCCTTTTCCAGCATGGAGTCAACAATTTCTTGCACTGGCTCATATGGCGCTATCGGAATCTTGTACTGTCGCACAAAGGTGGGTGGTGCATTTGGGTTTGTCGGTATGCCACCGTGTGGATGTTTGTCAATCCACAATCTAGAGAGTCCTTTGCGAAAGAGTCCTTGTACTTCAGCAGAACTTCTTTGAGTCCTTGGCGCTCCACTTCGTTGTGGAGGGCATCCAGCGTCACTCAAGATCTGTTGAATTTGAGTATTGAACCGCGTAGGGTTCTTCTGCCGTTAAGTCATTAAAGGGGCTTTGGGCCTCGCTGGTCACCCGTGTAGGTGGTTCTGTCGCAGGCTGGGTTGAGACAGCATAGACAGTGAGGTGAGTGTCATCCATTAGTTCTGACCGGCAGGCGCTTTCTCTGGACACTGGCAGGATTGAGGTGATGGCAATGACTTCATGAGGTTTTGTGAATGTTATAGTGTCATTGTATCCATCTGACATTAGTTGGGCTGGTATGGGGCCTATGACAGGTACCATCAGTTCAAAGTCATGGAATGCCTGGTTGATGAGCCATCCCAGGTGGCTGGCTTTTTGGGACGTGGATGTCTTGGGCCATACAGTTATTGAACAACACATATATATGCGAGATGACACTTCAATGAGAGGTGTAGCTTCCAGAGTCAGTCCGAGTTTTAGGCAGGTTCTGGAAGGTTGGAAGAAGCTCAGCTTACTGTTGAGAGTTTGGCCAGGTCGCATGTTGAGGCGGACACTGGACGCTTTTGCTGTAGGCAGGTATTGTGGCTCCTTGTTCCGTAATCATAGCGCATGCGTCCGGCATGGTTTGACCGGATTGGAGGTTCTTGAGATTGACTGAAGTTGTCAGTTGGTGTGACAGGGGAGCCCATATGATGTTGTTTACAGTGTCAATGTGAGCATTGAGTCGAACCATGATATCCGCTCCAATGTAGATGTCATGCGGCAGGTCTGGAATGACGAGGAAGTAGTGACTCAGCTGTCTGTTGTTCCATCGTATGTCCAGAGCGCAGATGATCTTGGAGGTGGCCATGGTTGTCGACCAGGGACTGAGAGGGTAACGGCTGTGCTTAGTGACATGTGGTAGACTTTGACAGCTCTGCTTCAATGTTTTGAATAGTTTCAGGCTGATGGCTGAGTTCTCTGCCCATAGGGCTAGTGCTGCCTCGGACACTGACGTGCCATGAACCTCTATCGCAGTCATGATTTGAAGGGGCCTGTGTTTGGTTCAGGCTCGTGCAGCGAGCAGAGGAGAGGGTCGTTGGCGTTTGTGCTCGGCCCAGACCTGGGCTCTGTTACTGCTTCATCGGTCATTGACTTAGGGGTAGTGTCTGTGACTTGACACTGTGACTCATTGGAGTCTAATGACTTGTAAGGCAGAGGCTCACGGACTTGTGTCCAAATCTTTAGGTGCTTGAAGTCTATTAGGGGTTCAAAACGATTAAGCAAATCTTTTCCAATGAGGAGCGGAGTGCGTGTTGAGTGTTGACACGTATACGGGATGGACGAAGTCCATGGGTCCCACTGTTAGATGGATTGGGGCTACATGTTTTAGTTGTAAGCCCGTGTGAGAGTATGCTTGTACGTTTAGTTCGCACCTTTGGAGCTTGAGGGTGCCATTAGTCCTCTTCGTTAATTCTTGGACTTCTTTGAGAAGTTCTGTAGACATTAGAGTGATGTCGGCTCCTGTGTCCAGAAGGGCTTCGACTCTGATGTGTTCGATGATGATGGAGAGGTAGAACTTTCTTGCTATACCCTTTTCAATGAGATCGCCTAGGAGTTGAGGAACTGGAGTTTGGGAGGAAATATTTAGGATGTCAGGGCTGACTTGGCGTTCTTCGAGTGGCAGATGACTAAGACAGCGCTTTCAGGAACTTGAGGATTTTCAACAGCAGGTGTCTGCTGAATGCTGCTGGAGTTTGGAGTATTGGGTGCTGAGTTAGTGTTTAACTCTGTTGCTGGATTTTCAGGTGGGGCTTCATGTCCATCTGAAGTTAACGTGTTTATTGTACTCTGAGACTGAGGTGAGGCGGTGCTGTTTTCTGTGGCTGGTTCGTTTGTCTTGTCGCTGCTTTCTCGTCCGTCAGCTAGTCAGGCTGAATCCGGGTTTCCTTTCTTTTCCCACTTCTTATCTTCCTCTTTTCGTTGAAAGAATTCCTTCATCATCATTTCCATCATCTTCTGTGAGTCGAAGTGCGGTGGTGTTTTTCGTTCTTGTATGGACTCAGTTGGAGCTTGGTCACTTTGGAACCTGGTGAATTCCTTCGTCGATTCCTTGGGCTGGTCGCCTTAGGGTGAGTCTGTCGCTTTCCGTTGGAGTTTCCATTGGATTCCCATGAGCGTTGCTCTCTTGGGTTCCAGATCTCTCCCATTGCCTTTCCTGAGGCCTTGCTTGGTCCCATGACTTATCCCAGTGTCGTCCAGGTGGCGTTGGCGTCACGTGGTCCATCCCATCGGTCATACCTCTGTTTAGGTCGGGTTCCAGCGTGTGAGTCTCGTTCTCTGTTGGACGGGGTGCATTCCACTCCTGTGTGGTGGCTTAGCACTGTCTTGGCGTTGGGTGCCCTCCAGCGCCAGTTCTTGGTGTTGAGTGTTGAAATCAAGAACTGCTGGGGTTTTTGGCTCTTTTCTGAGGCCATCTTTTGTTTGCCGTAGGCTTTTGCACCAAGTCTCGCAACTGCTGAATGTTCATTGTTCGTGGGCATGCGAGACGCCAAGATGGTGGCTTATGCCAGGATGAAGGTTCCTCAGGAAGAGAGTTTTAAAGTTCAGTTCCTCTTCCATGTCAGATTCGTTCGAGTTCCAAAATATGCTTGTCTGAGTCGACTGTAGTAAGCTTGAGGAGTGTCGTGACGTCCTTGTCTCGTCTCCAGGGCAGCCACTAAGCCTTGATCGGACTCAGGGTCAGCAAACTCTTTAATTAGGGCCTTTTGAAGCCGTTGATAGTCAGTCTTTGTGTTAACAGGCTGCGGTCAAGGAAGCTGCGCACTTCAGGACTGGATGTCGTTCGGAGTAAGTATAGTTTATCTTTGTCCGTAACGTTAGGTCGCATTTCCAGATGGAAATCAATATCTTGCAGATAAGCGTGGACATTTTGGCTGTTTGGCAAGCTGGGGTTGAATTTTCCGATGTTTGGGCGAGCTTGTCAAGATCTTTAAGGTCCAAGCGTTGCACTGACCTGCGGCTGGCTGCAGCAGATTCTTTTGGTTCCGTCGTGATATAGCGTTCTTCCGGCGCTGGTGAATGTTTTAACACCATCCCTCTATCTTGGTTCACGTGTCGGTCTATGAACAGGTGATCCAGTCCTGCTTGACGGGGTGCCGTTGGTGCACGCTCTGTACTTGACGGCTCACGGCGTGGTTCATAAGCATGCCTGAGTTCCTCTTGGAGACTTTCAGACTCCTTTGTGGCGTAGTCGAGCTGTCGTGTTAGGCGGCTGATCTCATTCCTTGACTCAGCCAAATGAACTTGAGGGCCTTGATTCTGCTGTTTTGTCCCTGAAGTCAGTCTTTGCCTTCTCCAGTAGCTTCTCTGCATACTGTAGCTTGTCTGCACAATCAGCGAAGTCCTCTTTGAGCTGCTGCATTTCGTGGCTGGTAGCTTCTAGAGTCTCTTTTAGCCTGTTGGTCTCCTCCTCGGTGTCCTGCTCCACCTCATCGGTCCCTTCCTGTCGTACCTGAGCTTCACGTTCCAGCTGCTCTATGCGTCGTTGGGCGCTTGTCAGCTCCTGCTGGCGTTGTGCGGCGTGCTTGTCGCTCAGTTTGAGGGTGGCGATGAGTATGTGGCTTAAAGAACCGGTGATCTTGGCTAATTCTCTGGGACTGTAGTTTTGACTTGGGTCTTGTCCCATAATGCTTGCGATGCTGTCATCTAGTTGATTCTGTGTCTGATGTTGGAGTGTTTCAGCAGCTTTAGGGAGTATGCTGCCCGTTGTAACACTTAGCCACATTTCCAGTCCTTCCCAGTGACCGACATGTTCTGTTTCGTGAGACATGTTCTGGCGGGTCAGGGGGATCTTGGACCGAACTGACACAGACCTTGAATAGGAAACAAAGCAAAAACAAAACACAAACAAAACAAACAGGGGTGTAAATGTGCAGAGTGTAGTGTATGCTAGTGTTGATTGTGTCTCTGTGTTTGTGGTCCTCTGGCAGGTGCTTCTAATTGTAGTCTCTGCAGATAAATTATTGGGCACACACAAGGGCAGCCCGCTGTGAAGCAGAGAAAGAAAAACACACACACAGAATGGGTACACAAGGACAATAGCACTAAACAGGTCTCTCTTTTAATAGCAGATTTTCTTCGTTTCGCTTTGTTAAGTCTGATTTAGAAGGCGCTTCTAATCAGAGGATTGTAGGCGATTTTCTCTTTTGTAATAAGACTGGTATTGCTATTCCAATTTTCTCCTTGGAGGAAAATAACAGCAATGACAGTACTTGTCCCTTAATGGCAGGATTTTATACCGCGACGCTGGTCAGCGTATGTCACGCGTGTTAAAACTTTTGCCGATGTCTATCTTCTCATTGCACCTGCTTTAACCTGGGGGAATAGGATTTCACAATAGAGGGTAAAAGGGTAAACAGTTTTGAATGTAGTTCTCAAGTTTCACATACATATCTGTTCAATTGTAACATTTCGCTCTATTCGTGATCTTCCCCGGCCAAGTCTTAAGCAAACAAGTCAAATTGGAAGTTAGTAACAGGGAAAAGAAAGAGATTAAGATTTATTCCCAAGATTTAAAACTAATACGTTGGCACAAGGTGGTGCTGTTGAGTCTATATGCTTAGGTTGGTTTGGCTGTTTACAGGATAAACCAACTGACCTAGGTTGAGAAACCTTAACTCCCTTTTGGGGTTTTCTAATTAGAAGGTTACGTTTCATGCTCCAGATTGGTGAAAAGTGATTTTGACTGTGTGGTTTCACTGTCACTTCTCCAACACAACACTAGGGGGAGCACTATCTACTCTCAGGCCTAAGTAAGAGGACTAATTTTAATTTAATAAAATTGTTTTAATTAAATTATTATTAACTTTACTTGAGTCAATCAGCTCACCTAAGAAAATGAAGTATGGCCTACAGATAGAGCCAGACTTGTATTTAAGTTTGAAATTTGGAATTAAAATTAGAATTTGGTTTCTAATTAAAATTTATGATGTTATAATTAAAATTAATAGGATTCACTTAGGATTAGAATTTACAAATGCAATCTGCAATTGAGTTGACAAACCAATATTGTTGCAAAATGTAAACAGGAAGTGTAATTAATTATTAAATGTAATTAGAATTTTTTCATAATTAATTATTAAATTAATTTACAGCTTCTAAATCACTAGTTTTGGATTCCCATAATAGTAATTCAAATAATTTCCAAACTTAAGCATTCCTCGTCGTCATTAACACCAAAAAAAAATTAACAATAAAATAATTAATAACTAATCTGTATCCTACTTGTAAACGAAATTAAAAATTTCCTCTCTTGATAACTTAAGGCTCTATTGTAGTGGTCAAATTATAAGGGCGTTTATGGTTCATAAATGGATGCTATTGTTGCTGGAAGCAGGAATTGAAAATTCTATTAAATGAAATTAATTCAAAATTAATTTGTAATCAATTGTGACATTCAACTAACAATTAAAAATTCCTAACAATAGCGCTTATCCATTGATGTGTTTTAAAATCATAAAAGCCATTATAATTGAATGAGGTCAAACTCACCATATAATCAACAGTATATTAAACCATTTTCTAATAACCCACCAGTTATTAAGCTGGTCCCACAAAAGGTAAAAAGACTTTAATCAGCTGTTATATTAAACCAACCTGTGAACTTGTTAACACTGATGATTGGGAAACATTAACACAGCCAACTTAAAACGTGTTAGTCTTTTAAATGAGAGACTAGAGAGAGAGAGGAATTAGTGTTAGCTGTGAACCACATTTCCACACACTGCATTCAAGCTTTAAATGCTATGTGCTAATCACTAGCCGTAATGCTACCGCATTGCATTTGCTACGCTGCTAAACTTCTTTGTTTCAGTTTAGCTTATATGCGGCTAAATCTCCACGTGGCTGAACTGGTCGCTATGACGACTCAATGCCTGTAGGAGAGAGAGAGGAGAAAAACAGACACAACTGTGCTCCAGACTAACCCTTCAGATTAGTCCAGCATTGGTCAGATTTGAATCTTTACAACACATAATCTCACTCGTTTAGGCGAGATAAATTTATCTCGGGTTACTTATAACCCAACAAAGCCTCAGCGGGCTATTATGCGAATATTTGTCTGTTTAGACCGCACTCATAAACACAAACACTCGATTGCAATCTCCCCTTTCTCAAAAAGCGACTGGCCACTTCCTTTGGCGCCGTGCGTTTGAATTCACTCGTGAAATCAAATGGCTGAGAATGATTTAAATAGCTTTTTAAACATTCCACACCGGGATTTGAAAATATAGCGGAGTTTGAAAGTGGGACACGCACTTACAAATCAAACTATACAGGCCTTCACTCAGAGCTCAAAGCGAGGGACACGCTCATTTGTCTCTTTGATGCGCTTTAGAGCGACTTTTACTTATTTACTGCAGTTTCTTCTCACAACTCGAGTTAAACAAATACCCTTTCTCATTCAAACACACTGTGTTTCACAAACAATGCAATACCACAAATAACCGCTTTTCCTGTATTTACTCAGTTTTTTTCGGATAAAATTGAGAAATACCCTTTGCCTGGTTTGATTTTCAGATTGATCTTTAATTGGCAGCTTTTTCCTCCACCATTTGTAGTAAAAATACCAGTTTAATATAGAGCTATTATTTCAGCTCCGAATTAGTTATTAAATATTAAATATTGCTTGGTTAAAAGTAATATTAATATTTAACTTAGTTATACTGTATTAAGTGACCGTCCACCGAACACTAGCCTCAGCATATCAACTTCGAGCTTAGGTAGCTTTCTCTTTATGGCAAATAAGGAACAAAACTTCAAATCACATTCCAGAGACAATTCTTTATGAAATGAAAATGGTTTATTCGTAATACTGCTATTCTAACATAAATGGATTAACTGATAACACACAAAACATACATACATACAAAGACATGCATAAGGGATTTTGGTAAGTAATTCCTAAAATTAAAGTTAGCCCTTTTAGCTATTTAAACGCTTGACTTGACCGGACAGATCACGACAGATGCCTTATTGCTCTGTTACTGCATTCAGATCAGATTCTACCAGTTCAATCAGCAATATAGATTTAGTTAGAATGTACTTGCTTGTTGACAAGAAGCAGGTTGGAAGTTGTTTGTTTCCTTCAAATGCGTTGCTCTGGTCTTTGTGCTCGAACCACGTGGGTTGGTTCGCATGCCTCCGGTGCTCTCGGTGGAAACACGAGAGATGTGGCTGCTGCCGCGTGACGCCACAGAAAGCTTTCCTTTCGTCCGTAGGCTCTCAGCTCGTTGTTCTTGATGTTGTGCCTTCTAGCCTTCGAATAGATGGTTGGTTTAGTCGGTGTCGAGACAAAGTTCAGGTAAGAGCGAGCAGGCAGAGAAGTTACGGCGCAGCTCCAGCGATGTTAAAGAGAGATGTTCCAGAGAGCCAAGAGTCGAGAGCGTCACACCATGTTTCAGAGAGTCACGCCATGTTTCAGAGAGAGCGATTTGCAACTGGCGCGTTGTTTTCAACAGTCCAACTTGCTCCTCCCCACGGGCGGCTTGTCGAATCCGATGGTCAGAGTATGGGCGGAGCCCCGCCCATGTCCAGGCTTGCTGGGTGGACCAACAGTTCTGTGATGTCTCATCACTTTTGGGAAGGATAAACTTTATGGATCTTTATACGTGTATAATTATGCAGGGTATTACAATTTAACGGTCATCACCACAGTCTATCACATCTGAGTCTAGCTTTCTTTAGAGATCAAACACCGCATAATAATACACACATTACAGTTTATACCGCTTTTAAAGCATGATTAAAATTCCCACATTGTCCTAAATAATTGGCACTCGAAATCATCACATCATGCCTATGAGGGAACAAGTACACATTAAATATCCATATATTTATTTTGTGTAGTTGCAATAGTAATACGTGTCAAAAAAGGCAAGGAGTTTGGTTTTCCTTGGTCCGTCCGACGGAGAAAAAGTCCTGCTTTGTTTTAAATGGGGGGTTTTGAACTATGCTCTGGAATGTAGGCTTGACGGTGTCCAGAACCATTCCCGGAGCCGTCTGCACTTTGCACGAGAGCGTTTAGTGATGGGGTCGGTTGACCCTCTCCACTTTTGCATGGAAGGGAGGACTTTTGGGTAATAATTGTTTTCTGTTGCTGGGTTGGCATTCTCTGTGTGTGTTTTCAGGTCGACATTGTGTTACAATGTCAAGAATCTTTCACTGGAAAACAAGAAAAAATACTGATGAAATAAAAGATATTTTGCAGTCGGTGTAATTTGAGAATCTAGATTCCCTCTCTCATACAGTCAGATGTGAGCGAGTCACGCTGGATCCTGCGCTCAGTAGTTATGAGAGTCTTTAACCTGTTGTCACGCTCATGACTCAGTTAATTATGAGGCTGTGAGGCGGCTTCATTTGTTCTCCGGTGATTGGAAACTGAGAGGACGTCTCACCTGTGACACCTGCAGGGGAAATGCATGAATAATAGATGGAGGTGATCTCACCTTCTATTTAGAGCGACAAGGCCGCTCACCTGCCGAGAAGCAACGACTCGAATATAACAGCCGGAAAACAAGGCCATCGATACACAACGGGACGCCGGCCAAGTCCACGCTTAACTTCCTTTTCAATGGAGTTACATAAACCAAACTCCAGACTGCCTCCTAAATGAGTTTTATTACAGAGAAAATGCCATCTCAGGGCTCTGGAGTGACCTGTGGGATGTTATATAACGCAGTCGACCGCATTCGCTAAATACAGGCATTAAACACGGCTCGGCGGAGATCAGCAAATGAAGTTAGATGCAGAACGGAGGAAAACGGCTCGTATTGATCTGGAACACCTACAGACCAACTCAGAACATCAGTGTGAAGATTCACTGCATCTCATGCCAGTCGTGATGAAATGAAGAGAAACTCACACTATGTGAGTGTCTGTGTGTAAACAAAGAGCTTGTGTTTATTTATGTATTTGTATTTTTCAGGTTTATTTGACAGGGACAATGCACATCAATAATACATAAATATACAATGTGCCAGAATTAGCCAGAAGGCTACTTTGCACCTGCAGTCCCTGGACTGATGGTTAAATTGTCACCCTAAAAATATAAAACAATTAATCAAAACATAACAAACACATGTTTCAAAATACATCTAAGAATTACACAAATCCTAAACAATTAACATCCATTTCAAAATTATACTATACCTAATACCAACAGATCAATACCAGCTCGCTCAAACACATACATAGTCAACAGTCAAACAAAATAACCAATATATCACCAATCCATAATAGCAATATGCAGGCAAAGACAATTTAAGAATGTAGACAAGTAACATCATTCAATCAGTACTCAAACAAACAACCTCGTGTATATAGCCTATAACTAGTGACACAGACAAAACAGGAAGGCAATAGAATTTGTTTAGTAAAATTAATGTTGACAATACTGCCTCTCAATTCAATATGAGGAAATGGATTTATTGAAAATCCATCCATCCATACGAAAACTGCAATTAGAAATGGTTTCCTTGCAGAAGCTTCTACCAGTTAAAGGAATAGTTCACCCCAAAATGATCAGATTTGGAGAAATGTAGCATTGCATCAGTGTCTCAGCAATGGATGCTCTTCAGTGAATGGGTGCCGTCAGCATGAGAGTCCAAACAGCTGATAAAACATCACAATAATCCACACCACTCCAGTCCATCGGTTAACATTGTGAGAAAGCTGTGTGTTTATAAGAAACAAATCCATCATTAAGACATTTTAACTTTAAACAGTTGCTTTTGGCTAAAATATGAGTACATAATAACACTTCATCCAGTTAACAAGTCCATCTCCTGTTGTCTCTCACATCACAATCCACACATATATTTGTTTAGAGCTGCTTTAGCTTGTAAATGGTGCTTGATCTGTGCAGATTTCTCTCCTGATTCAGACGAGAAGACTTTTCACCGGAGGAAGCGTTTTTATGGATTATGAACTCGTATTTTAGCTGGAGTGGTGTGGATTATTGTGATGTGTTTATCAGCTGTTTGGACCGTCAGAAAAACATCACAATAATCCACACCACTCCGGCTAAAATACAAGCATCCATTGCTGACCAAGTGATGTTTTGTCAATAATGATGACATTAAATGAGGCCTCATTTTATTTATTTTGTCTTATTGCTTAAGATATCATGCACATGTAAATTATTAAAGCTATCTTTTGTTTACATGCTGTACACTATTTTTCACAGAAAGTCACTTCAGAATAATATGTGTATTTCTGGATCTTCTTGAAAATAATTGGAATTGATTTAGCACATCAATCATAGGTTTACTCCATCACATATCGTCATCACATTCTCCAACAAGTGTATTACATAACACACTGTTCCTCCATATATACAGCCCTAATTAAACCCTTATTATAACTAATATGAGTTTGCTTCCGCTATGATTGCTTTAACTAGTTTGGTTTTCTAATAGTTCAGCACACATCGACTTAGAAAAGCAGATTTCCACAGCGGTCTTAACAGACTATCTGAAATCTTTGATGTTACAATTAATAGTAGATAATAGTGAGGGGTCAGCCAATTAAGCTCGTTATGACATCATTTACCTGCAGCAGCGATTAATCACATGTAGCTACAGCTCAGGTGATTGGTGTTTAAATAAATTTAATAATAATTGCATAGGCAAAGATGGTGGTGTCCAGGTCAAGGAACGCATGCTCCAGCCATGCAACTGCCAATTACAATACATCTGTCAGCGGTGAAACTATACAATATCTAATATACTATAATAATAACCTGTTTAAACAAAATTCAGCATGATAAAAATATTCTGAAAGCTGTCCATAAAAAAGTACAATATATTTCCTATGTAGAAACACAAAAAATAGAAACACACAACAGAAATTACTAAATTCTTACTAAATTAAAATACATTTTGTTAATGAAAGCAGAATATATGACAATACAATATAACTCAAAATGTGAACAAACAGGCATTTGAAAATGTTGGGTGGATGACTGAACTGAACTAACTAAACTTTAATTTTGCCAGGGATAAATTATTTCACCATCTATACAAAACACTGCAGTCACAACTGGGAGTTTGTGTTATTTTGTGTAGTTGTTACTTGTGATATGAAAATATGAAAAAAACTCTATTAGTACATCTGTGATGATAAACTATTATACTGGCAGGAGCAATATGGACCATGCAAACCAGCCAAACCTCGAAAAAAAGAAAGAAAGAAAGAAAGAAAGAAAGAAAGAAAGAAAGAAAGAAAGATAGAAAGAAAGATAGAAAGAAAGACATATCAATGCTCATAATAATACGACTGCATACTTCTTGTGAAACTATTTCAGACATTTTTCCCCAAGAACGTCATGAGTCTCTTTAATGTCTTTTTAATGTCTGTTCTTCATTAATATCTCAGTTACACCACCCTCACATTTTTGACTTCATGCCCTGCAAAAATATCAAAAGGAATTTGAATTCAGAATTTGACTTTATGTGAAGTAGTGTGTATTAAATCATTGTCAGATAGGTATTTTTTAACAGTGAGATTACGAGGACACCGTCCTGCGGAGGGCATTTGGAAATGTTGAACTGAACTACAATAAGTAATAAATTCAAATAAAACTTACATTTTGACAGGGATGAATTATTTCACCATACATACAAAACACTGCAGTCACAACAAACTATATGTGTTACTTTTGATATGAGTCCTTAAAACAACGTAATAGTTTGTTGTTTAAGGTTCAGCTATATGTGACCCTGGACCACAAATCCAGTCTTAAGAGAATTTTTTTTCGAAATTGAGATTTATACATCATCTGAAACCTGAATAATTAAGCTTTTCCATTGTTATAATAGGATAATATTTGACAGAGATTCAACTATTTGAAAATCTGGAATCTGAGAAGCAAAAAAATCTAAATATTGTGAAAATCATCTTTAAAGTTGTCCAAATGAAGTTCTTAGCAATGTATATTAATAATAATAAAAAAATTAAATTGATACATTTACAGTAGGGAATTTATAAAATATATTCATGGAACATGATCTTTACTTAATATCCTAATGATTTTTGGCATAAACAAAATTGATAATTTTTAACCATAAAATGTGTTTTGGCTATTGCTACAAATATACCCCATGACTTGTGACTGGTTTTGTGCTCCAGGGTCAGCTATGTCGGTGCATGTAATGCATTTGTATAGATTGTATTTTGTGATCAAATGGAGATTGGATACAGCTTGAGACTGAGAACATACAGAAACTGCAGGATCCTTCAATGTTATGCTTTTTTCAGGCTTCAAAACGGTGAAAGTATGCACTATAAAATGTCTTAAATCAGTCTAGATGCAACTTGAGGGCTAATATGTAACAATTAGAATAAATATGAGTAGGCCTACTATTCAAATGACACTTTGAGGTTATGCTGTCATTGCAATAATTGTTTGTCCACATACAGCACTTATTTATGCCACTGCTTAATTGTGTAAATTATAAATTAAGTAAGCGTTGACTTTCTTGCAGCAAAAAAAATCCTACAAAAGAGAAACCATCACGGAAACTCTTAATAGTTTCCATTAAAGCCAGTACAATTTCCAGTATAACCAGTAAAACCATTACAAATGCTGTGATGGTCTCTACTCTGGTTTTCAACAGGGTTGCTATTCGTGAGTGTGCGCTGCATGTATAATGCACTTTATATTGATCTCTAAATACAGGAAGAAATATTGTGCTTTCACACAATGCTCTTGTAAATCGCTTACACATAATCAAACAAACATACAGGTATATCTTTCACCAAAGCAAAGGTCGTCTGTGACCCGAAATCACTTCCCACACTAGTGCGCATGTGTAGTAGAGTAACCAGCCCGATCTCACGGCAACATTCGTAAATATTTTACAAGGTGGCTAATTCGTATAAATTCATACGACCTCATTCGTCATTTGTACGAATGACCTACACCTAACCCTGCCCCTAAACCTACCCTTCACAGGGGTTTAGAGAAATCGTATTAAATCATACGAGTGAGGTCCTACGAATTCATACAAACTAGCAACTTTGCAAAATATGTACGAATATGTGGTGAGATAGCGTTGGAATAACGAAACAACTGTAATACTAAGAATGTCCACAGCAATACACACCTTGCTACGCGAAAGCAAGCTATTTTCTGTCAATGTGCGAGACTTCCTATTCGCCGCTATATAAATAATCATAATGCCAACAAAGTGCAGTAAATGGTCAAACTATGCGCTATGATGATACATTAAAACAATATAGCCTAATAACAAATATCAGTTTGCAATATCAAGCAGACTAAAAATAACTGAAAGCCAATGACATGAGCCAATGAAAATTACAAAATATTTAATTATTATGCAATATGAAAATAAACATGATTTTTCCAGAAAAATAGCTTATTACAATTGTATATGTCCAAAAAGTGACTTGATGCACAGTGGAGTCAATATCACAGCACATTCTCAAATAGTATCTAATGCATTTAATAAAATATCACTGATACAAATATGCACAAATGAATATTGCATAAGAGTATTTGCAGCATGTGTTAGTAGCTGTACAACCTTTCACAGATCCAGAACAGCATTGAGCACGTCGTTCAGGTGGTGTGGTGTTATTCTGTGTGTCTGGCTTTTACTCATCCCAGTATTGACCGTGTGTTCATTTAAATGGAGTTTGTCCGTTTTAACATGTCGTCATATTTATCAGTCTGCTTGTGTTGGCGGTGCTGACCGCATATCGATATTACTGTTCAGCCATAACTGCCTCCTGGCTCATTCACAGAGAGAATAAATTGCCCCCCAGACTCACGCAGGCCACAGAAAACCAATGGGGTGTTGCGTGAACCTGTCAAGAACTCGTCCAGCTCATATTTCAAGAAAATAAAAAATATAAATGAGACGTTACAGTTTTATAGAGAAAACAAAGCCTAGAATATGAACAGTAAAATACTGTAAAATGCTACAGTTCATTGGTTTACGGTAGGTTTCCTTATACGGTGAAAAACTATCTGACAGGACCTCTGATGTAATTTTACAGTAAAATACTGTAATCAATTTAAAATAAGTCAGCAATAATTTATAGTGAAACATCTAAATTGGATACTTCACCTTTGATGGTCTTTCTTTTAAATAATTGTTTCTTAGTTTTATTCTCTCTCTCTCTCTCTCTCTCTCTCTCTCTCTCTCTCTCTCTCTCATTGTTCATATGATAGTGTTTTGTATTTATAGGCATATATAAGTTAAATCAATAATAACATAAAATGCTGATACCGTATTGTTTAAGTTCTTGCAACCACAGATGTTGTTTTTTATTATTATTATTATTTAACTGTTACTTTTACACCATAATGATGTTTACATTATTTTACAGTTTGTTTTTTGTTTAGTTTTTTGGTGTGTGTGTGTGTGTGTGTGTGTGTGTGTGTGTGTGTGTGTGTGTGTGTGTGTGTGTGTGTGTGTGTGTGTGTGTGTGTGTTTATGTGGTTTATGAGGACAGACAAATTTGTATAATGACATGGGTATGACAGGTATTACAAGGAGAAGGTGATTTATGAGGACATTTTCAGTGTCCCCATAATTTAAAATACTTATAAATCATACAGAGTGAGTTTTTTTGAGAAAGTAAAAATGCACAAAGTTTCCTGTAAGGTGTAGGTTTAGGTGTAGGGTTGTTGTAGGGCGATAGAAAATACAGATTGTACAGTATACAAATCATTACACCTATAGAGAGTCCCCGTAAACCATAAAACCAACATGAGTGTGTTTGTGTTGTGTGTGTGTGTGTGTTTGTGCGCGTGCGTGTGCATGTGTGCGTGTGTGTGTGTGTGTGTGTGTGTGTGTGTGTGTGTAGAGAGAGCCTCTGCACCATCAAAACACTCATATACAGTCAAGACAGATGTTTAAGAGTTGCTGTCGCTCTGAATCTTTTTTCTCAAGGCATTTTTACACCTGCAGAGAAGCCTTTCACAGGTGTGAACAGATTTTTGAACAAAATGACTGAAATATGTGTAAATACGCACTTTTATGTGTGATACTCTGAAAGAACAAAACGGAAAACTCGAGACATTTTCAGAATTTTTTAGAAAGAAGTTGCCATGAAACCTGCTGCTAAATATGCATGCAAACTTTCTGTGGTCTCTTGGGAAGATTGAAATCCTGCTGGAGTCTTTGAGTCGTGACAGTCAGACGTCGCTGTTTCATCAAGATAACATCTCTGATCTTCTACAGACGAGAAGAACATTAGTATGAAACTCAAGAACCTCAGATGTACAAAAACAAACATGCCTGACCATTTAAAGTGGGAGGATTTGAAGATCTCTTGATCTCACATGAAATATGTATGCTGTTGAATTTAACACTGTAATAATCAGAAGCAAGTGCAAACCTCAATCTATTATTAAAGATGAAGAGCAAAAATCTCTGGATTTGTACATGTTCTGAAGACAATGTTGTCAATACAAAACGCCAAGATATGAGTTTGTAGACGCTTGCCCGGGAGCTGTTTATTGTCTGGTGGTTAAGAAACAGCACCAAACCATGAGGAAACATTCAGATCCATAGCATTTTAAAACATGTCCCTGAATGCATGAAAAACGAATTAGAAGTGTCCCTGCTAACCGTAATAGCCAACTGTAACATAATCCCAGGACCAATCTTTCATCATGGAAACATAACTAGTTATGCTCTGACAACCGTTACAGTCAAATTCTTGTCATTTGTCATCACAACATAATTGTGTAACATTGTCATTTATTTATTATGACGTGGCACCTTTGTGGATCAATAGTTGGTGTTTTTTCTTTAGTATGTCTTGTATATGGTCAGACAAGTAGTAGTTTATTTATGTCCTTATTTTCCCAAATTAATTCAAAGGCTATTTCAACAGCTATGCATGAAGAACGAACACTCAAAATTCATTCAGCTCATTCATTTGGGGAATTAAAACAAATTCAAAACATTATATAATGATATAAAAAAATAGAGCAAAACAATAACTTCCATTGTCACTACGTCACTAATTACATTGTAGCAACCAGAAAAAAGTGTATTACTGGATTTGTTGCTTTGTGACATTGTCATTAATTTAGACATGTGGCAAAATTGTGAACTAATAGTTGTAGCTGGAACATGCAGAAGATTAATATATGTCCTTATCGGCGAACTCTACACTAATTCAGTTCATGGATTTTGAGGGAAAATAAAAATGACAAAACTATCCAAAAGCATTAATAAAAATATCAAATTAATCTCTCTCTCTCTCTCTCTCTCTCTCTCTCTCTCTCTCTCTCTCTCTCTCTCTCTCTCTCTCTCTCTCTCTCTCTCTCTCTCTCTCTCTCTCTCTCTCTCTCTCTCTCTCTCTCTCTCTCTCTCTCTCTCTCTCTCTCTCTCTCTCTCTCTCTCTCTCTCTCTCTCTCTCTCTCTCTCTCTCTCTCTCTCTCTCTCTCTCTCTCTCTCTCTCTCTCTCTCTCTCTCTCCTCTCTCTGTCTGTCTCTCTCTCTCTCGCTCTCGCTCTCTCAATGTAACTGAAATTTTGAATTATTTTGATTTATTTATACAATGTAACTTTGTGACAATATCAGTTTGTATGCAAAAATGACAGACTAGTTTCGATAGCTTTTGAAACATGCAAAAATCATATTCATATTAGACACTTCAAACCAGTGCTTATAATTATGATAATGCATTAAAATTTTGAATAAAATATTTGATTTATTTATACAATGTAACTTTGTGACTATTAGTTTTTGTGCATCTAAAATAATTGAAAGTGAATGAGACCTGAAGTCGTGCACATTCACGGTACAAATAGCGCGCTGCTCTTGCATTATAAAGAAGGTGGCATTTAACACACTTTACCAGAAGATGCTTGTGCATTATAAAGAAGGTGGCATTTAACACACTTTACCAGAAGATCTTGCTGCATGGGCTCTCAAGAGAGCAGGAGAGATTGTGCAAAATGCAGGTTATATGGAGATGAACTGGGCGTGTTTATGCAAATGACACTCGCTAGTGTATAATCATTAGCATTAATACGATGTAAGAACAAATGAATGTGCGTTATGCATCTGCTGTGAATCCGGCGGCCATGTAGCACGAGAACTTCTTCTGCACGCATGAACTTGTAAACTGTACATAGTTATTAGTGAATGAGAGCCATGACTTATTTAGCAGCCGTTCTCTGTGGAAACTTCTGTAGGTTTCCCCTCAGTAAATAAATGATGAGCTGGAGTTTGTGAAGCGGCTCACAGGAGTGCTGTGTAATGTTGTGGCCTCAGGATCTCTACCTAGGGCACTAGACAGACTGTTCCCAAACTTATAAGACACTGTTCCTCACACGAGACAGTACTCGCTCACTTTGCT
>CM050413.1:3867403-3924903 GCA_027564155.1 Gymnocypris eckloni scoliostomus
TTTCCAGTTGAAATGCACCCCCAGATATCTTTGGGTATCAGCTACGCCCATTGCTGGAATCGTACCATCTTTTGACTCAAGCGTGCTCGGTGCCAGAAGCAGAAGTTTCCTTCTACCATCTTTTAGAATGGTCAGGGTGGCTGATTTTTTGATGTTAAGTGCCATACCTGCCTTATGCAGACCCTTGCACAGCCCATCCAACTTCCTCTGAAGATCTTCCTGGGTGTCGGCTAGCAATATCAGATCATCCGCATATGCAATAGAACCTAGCCGTTCATCGCCCCAGATAATCCCTACTTCCAGAAGTGCCTCTTCGAGCACTTCTCCCATAGCCAGGATGAAGAGAATAGGTGAGATTGGGTCGCCTTGTCTGACACCCTTCTTGCATTTAGTATAGAAGGTCCCGAGATGCAACGTAGCATTCCCATACAGTTGACTTAGGTATCTTAACAGGGGTGGTGGAGTACCTGCTTTCCTTCCTGCTGTAAGGATGGCATTGTGGGACACAGAGTCAAACGCTTTCGATATATCCAGAAAGGCGGCTGCCATGGGTTTCGCTTCCTCGTGGGACCGCCGCAGTACTGCATGCAGCAGCGCTGAAGCCTCCAGGCAGAGGTGGAAAGAGTACAAAAATATTCTACTCAAGTAAAAGTACCATTACATTACTGAAATTTTACTTAAGTACAAGTAAAAGTACCAGTCTAAAAATATACTCAAGTAAAAGTAAAAAGTAGCTCATTTAAAATTTACTCTGAGTAAAAAGTACTTAGTTACATTTTAACAATGAGAGAGAGGAAAAAATGGGATAGACCAAAGGTGTCAAACTCAGTACCTGGAGGGCCACAGCCCTAGAGGTCTGCACGGGCTCAAAACTGAAGCCCGAACCTGGCCCGTACCGAGAT
Organism: Gymnocypris eckloni scoliostomus; assembly: GCA_027564155.1. Classification (NCBI taxonomy): domain Eukaryota; kingdom Metazoa; phylum Chordata; class Actinopteri; order Cypriniformes; family Cyprinidae; genus Gymnocypris; species Gymnocypris eckloni. The sequence goes on from CM050413.1 coordinate 3,868,306, forward strand.
TGTCTGACCCAACCCGACCCGACCCGAGCGGCACGGTTAAATTTAGAGCCCGCACCCGACCCGAGATCCCCCAACGAATAGCCAACAAAAAAGGAAAAAGGCTGCATTTCACGATTGCATGCAAAGAAATAGATTAATCAAGGCTCTGCCATTTCACAAACATTTACCAGTTATGAAAGTTTGTGAACATCAGGTCTGTGATGCATACATTCTGCCGAGTTTATGAATTTTGTATGGACAAGAAGATAATTCTTCCACTGCAAATTATGGTCATTTTGTCAGTTAAGGCTCGTTAGCATTCTGTCTACTTTAAATCAGACATAAGATCTTAAATAAGATTGTATTTATTTGAATGCATTAATCATTTATTTGAATTAGAGAGAGAGAGAGAGAGAGAGAGAGAGAGAGAGAGAGAGAGAGAGAGAGAGAGATGAATGTTGCGCGTGCGTGTGAACCTGCGTCTGCGTCTCTCTCTACAAGCAATGAGGCTTAGTTACTTCAAAAACAGCGATTTTGCCGCCTCATTGCAGATAAATATAATGTTGTGACTTGCGAGTCAGTAGCCTGTCGAAGCTATTTTACTAATAAAAGTGTCCGTGATGTTTGTGCTCTGCGCGATCTCTGATATCTGTGGGCAATGTGTGTGCGTGCGTCTATGAAAGCAGCAAAGCCTCTGCATATAGTTTTGGCTACAAACCCGAACCCGACCCGAGCCCGAGGCTATCCATTAAACATTAACCCGAAACCCGACCCGAAACCCGACAGTATTTCGGGACCCGCGGGTTCGGGTCGGGTAGCAGACCTCTAAGCCCTACACAGTGTAGATATTACCCTAATTAAACACATCTGATACAGCTAAACTAATCATTTAGGCTTATTTGAAAACTACATGGTGTGTGTGTGTTGGAGCAGGGTTGGAACTAAACTCTTTAGGGCTGTGACCCTCCAGGAACTGAGTTTGACACACCTGGGATATGGGCCTATAAATCTCAAACTAGGTGTCTTTAATTAAATTAATCGGTTAATTAGAATAATAAGACATTTGGGCTGTTACCAGGAAAATTAAATCAGTATCAACAAAATGCATCTTTGCGATGCAGAGGAAATGCAGAAGCTTCATCTGAAGTGGCATAGATGTATTACACACTGACATGAATGCATTTAGCCTGCAGTTACAAATGCAGAAATAATGTTTTGATAAATAAGGCATAAAATGTGACCCTGAACCACAAAACCATAAGGGTCCACTTTCCTAATTGATTAATACATCATCTGAAAGCTGAATAAATCATATTTCCATTGATGTATGGTTTGTTATGATCGGACAATATTTAAAAATCTGGAATCTGAGGAAGCAAAAAATCCAAATATTGAGAAAATCTCCTTTAAAGTTGTTCAAATTAAGCTCTTAGTTTTGATATATTTATAGTAGGAAATTTACAAAATATATTAATGGAACATGATCTTTACTTAATATGCTAATGATTTTTGGCATAAAATAAAAATGTATAATTTTGACCCATACAATGTAGGCTATTGTTGGCTATTGCTACAAATATACTCCAGCGACTTAAGACTGGTTTTGTGCTCCAGGCCAGGGTCACAAATGTTAAATAGTCATTTGAAATTAAAAAAATTAAAAGATACTTTAAATGTTAAATTAGAACCACCAGTAGGTGTCAGCAAGTCACTCATAAGAGAGTCATTGCGATTGAACAGAATCATTTAAACGGTTAATTCAAGGAATGAAACAACGTCATTGCTCAGAGTCAGAGACGCAAAACTGTGTATGGTGGGCTGTGTATGGAATTATTTTTGTTGTCGAAATAGAGCAAAAACAGGCAATATGGTGTCTAAAACGCAAGTCTCTTAATTAACTTCTTGTTTTTTTAACTGTTGTAAAAAGAAAAACTACAGGCCTGTGTAATCATTGTGATTTTTTGAGAAAAACGGCATTCTTCGTGTGACGTTGACTTACTATATTAAATGATATAAATATATACATTTTCTGCTTCTATATCTTCAATTTTGTGATCATTCTAAACGCATTTTAACAGACTGAATCACGCAGTGAAAGAAAGCACTCCATATGCACGCGGATTAGAATAATAATTTTTTTAATCAAACTTCGCTTATCAACACACAAAAAACACGTGCATATACACCTATAAACACTCGCACATACATATAAACTTCCATGCATATACACCTATAAACACTCGCACATTATTAATGTATATGCACGTGTTTTTTGTGTGTTGATAAGCGAAGTTTGATATAAATCCTAGGCGGCGCCTCATACGGATTAGTCGTATCTAACGTTACTAGATTTCACGGCACACTGTTTAGAGTGATTTGTTTGGTTTTAAGCAAAATACTGATAATGTCAAATCGCACATCGTTAAAACAACAATTACTATATTTTCGCAGACAACATTACTATATTTTTGACGACCTACACCACTGTCTTTTTGGTCATTTGTGAAAAACCTTTGCTAAACCGTAAAAGCTTAATTTTTACCACCAATGCAATGATGTAAGTATTTCGTTACCTCTACATGCTTGCGAAGGCGATGTCGATATATTTATAAGCTGCTAGTTCGGTCTCCCGAGGCAAACACAGCTTACACTGCATAATAGAGCATGAATATATGACCAGGGGTTCACTTCATTTCCTTTGAGTTCAACTTCAGCAGAATACTGACGGGTCTGGTTTTCAGCTGGGTCTGCACCATTAACGCCTGTCATGTCCGTCTGCATCTTTCTTGTGATTTTTAGCGCCAGTTTCTTCTTCTGCCCATTATTTGCTGCAGTTGTTTCCACGGAGCGATTTGTTTTTACTCAGTAACGAATGTGTTTTAAAATGTAGCTAAGTACAATACTTCCCACAAAATATACTTAAGTAAAGTAAAATTACAGATTAAAAAATTACTTAAAAAGTACAAGTACACAAAAAAGCTACTCAATTACAGTAACGCGAGTAAATGTAATTCGTTACTTTCCACCTCTGCCTCCAGGCATCCGTCCCTCTGCAGAAAGGCATATTGGAGGGGAGAGAACTTGAAATGGTCTCGCATTCTTCTCGATATAATTTTGTGGAGGGTACGGGCCAGAACAGACGAGATTGCTATCGGTCTATAATCTCCTGGATCCACTGGGCTTTCCACTTTCGGCAGGAATGTGACTCTGGCCATTGCCAGGTGAGAGGGTAATCTTTCTGTGGCCAGAATCATATTCATCAGACCGGCTAAAGATGGTAGATGCCAGGTCAACAACTCTTGCGACGATAGTTTATCCATCCCCACAGATGTTCTTTTCATTGTACTGAGTGCCAAGCGGATTTCCTCTGTTGTTATTGGTGCGATCAGTTCCCATTTGATCTGTCCGTTTGACTGTGGTGATGACTCAGAGGATTCAATCTCTGTAGTATTTGTCTCGAAGACCTTCGCCCAGTATTCCTCCACTCCCTCAACCGCACGGTCCAGTCCCCTGTACGCCTCTCTCCAACGACCTTCTAAGATCGAGTGTGCTGCATCCTTCCTCTTCAGCTTGTACAATCGTTGAGTGTGCGCATACCTTGCGCGTCGAATCTCCTTATTGGATTTAGGCTTTTTACCAAAAACCCTCCTCCTCTTAACCGGATTCCACTTCAGGGGAATACACTCTTGGATCGCACTCTCCAGATTCTGTGCCGCTTGTTCTCTCGATACCCAGCCACCGAGCAGTCCCTCTGCAATTTCCTTTAGCTTTTGGGTTCCCACCCTTGGGTCCTCCAGTGTCGCTAATGCTGTTTCCAGTAGTTTAGCTCTCCACCCCTCCTCGGGACTCAGTCTTGTTATTATTTCGCCACTGTCCCTGGTTTCCATTGTGCCAGTAGTGGGACTTGTCCCGCCGTCGTTAGCTGGTTCTTCGGTCTCCTCCCCTCCCGCTTCAGTGTTATTATGAGGGCTTTTCATAGATACCAGCTCCGGATTAATCCATTTTAACAGCTGGAGTCTCTTCCTTATAGCTCCAGCGGTTCTTCCTTTCGTGATAGCAGCAAGGGCTTTGGCCAGATCCCCTTTCAGCATATCCGGCCTCCAGATCTTGCTGGCCTGTACTTGCAGCTCTACATCCTCTTTCGCTGTCCATTTCGTTGTCCTCCGTAGAGATGGTAGCATGGGAGTTGAAGTGGCAGAGGGGATAATCCTTGTTGGTCGACTTGGGGCGGGTAACTGTGGAGATACTGCCGTTGGGAGTAATTGCTCCTATTGTGGGACTTGAGAGGGCCTCCAGCCCAGATGTTGCAGACGTTTCTTAATGCCGTCGGTGGATCGGTGGGAGAAGTTAGCCTGGAGGAGTGCCAGATGATCCTTCTTTAGCATCCCCTCCGTCCATTCCTCATTAGCCATATCCACTAGCTTTCCATCTTCCGCTTTGCTCCACAGTCTCCTCTTCTTCTGCAGAAGTTCGACTCTTTCCTCGTTCACTTCTTTCCTCGTCCACATTTCCTTTGCCCCGTGGCCGGGGATTCGGTGCTGGGCTCTTCCCTCTTCGCTACTGAGGGAATCCTTGTTATCCTCCGCTTAGTAATATGCTTAAATTCAGCGGGTCGTCTCGCCTGATCTGAGGTCGTACTCGGATGGGGTCGTGGCGGCCGCTCCGCGAGGGGAGGCTGGCCTGAAGCGAGTAAGTTTGCCACCGGGAACCGCTCCGCGCGCCCGGTCCCCCGACTGACTGCCCCCGAAGCGACGCCAAGCACCACGGCGAGAGTTGGAGGCCCCCTTTGCGCGGGCAGCGGAGGGGGTTCAGACCCACAGCGGAAGAAGGGCCGGGGGGACCCGAGCGGGAAGCGACCCCGGGGCGGTCTGCACTTAGGAGGACGGAGGAGGACGGAAGCCCCCTACGACGCTCCAGCCGTGGGACCCGGAGCCCCCAATCGATAGGAAAGCAACCCTCAGTCAGGTGTGGCCCCGGGAGGAACCATACTCAACCATACTCAATGTCAATGGATGCTCTGCAGTGGATGGGTGCCGTCAGAATGAGAGTCTGATATAAACATCACAATAATCCACACCACTCCAGTCCATCAGTTGAAAAAGTGTATCCCCTGTTGTATCTCACATCAACTGTTTTGTCTTGTAAACGCTGCTTGATCTGTGCAGATTTCTCTCCTGATTCAGACCAGAACACTTTATCACTGGAGGAAGCGTTGCTGTGGATTATGGATACTTTAATATCCTAATGATTTTTGGCATAAAATAAAAAATATTAATTTTGGCCCATAATGTTTGCAATTGAAACAAATATACCTGCGCTACTTATAACTGGTTTTGTGCTCCATGGTCACACATGACTATTATATATGGGCATTAATTGAGAACGTCTTTGCCCTTATGATGTATTTTGCTGCACTGTACAGGCCACTAGCATTTTCACCAGCTAAACATGTTTTCAAGTCAGTTATTTTGCTGTATAAATATCAGTTTACATTTCCAAACTTTAATTCTGCCATTAATTGTAATAATCAAGTGAGATGTTTGTTTGCTCCACACAGAGATGTGATCTGATCATCATCAGTCTGTCTGGAGTGACATGAAGAAACAGAAATATCTCCGAGACGCTTCGAGAGACCTCCTGCAAAGCTACAGTACGCTTCAAAGTTTAGGCTGTCAAAAATATCAATTAACTTTGTTAAATAAATTAAATTCAACATTTAAGCTTTTGCCCTCGGTGCACTTGCACATAGTTTTTCCAGCTTTGCAGGTTCAAGAAAATATTTTTTTGCTGAATTTGTTGTCATTTTTTAAGAGGAACTGCATGCATTACAACAGAAGGCACTAGTATATATAGTAAAAATGAAGGTCATTCTGTGGCCCTGTGAAAGCAACAGATTTGTCAGTAAGCATGCTCTGTGTGCCTTTATTTAAAGAGCAAACTCATCACTTTAATTAGCTCAGAGATTAATTAACATTTACTTATTCCTTGTCTAGACTCTGAATGATTACTCAGTGTCTTTAATACAAATGCAGTGTGTTTTTGTTTAGTCACACTTTAGTTTAGGGACCAATTATCACTAGTATTATTATATAACACAATATTAACATATTGGCTGTTTATTAGCACTTATAAAGCACATATTCTGCGTGACCATATTCTACATCCCTAATCCTGCCCAATACCTAAACTTGACAACTATTACTAAGCAGCACATTAGGAGTTTATTGAGGCAAAAGTCATAGTTAAGTGTTTGTTAATAGTGAGTATTAGACCTTAGAATAAAGAGTGAGTGATTGTGTTTGTCTGATTTGGTGATTTTGATGAAGATCAGAGCTCATTTCAGGAGTAACTACTGCAGAAATCCAGGTTTCAGTGAGTGTCTTTACATTGAGAGATTCATCAAGCCGTCAGCGCTGGAATGAGCTGCTCGAGCTGATCAGACTCACATGATCAGGGATCCTGATAAAAATAACCTCCAGACTCTTCAGAAGGATCTGCGGAGCACAAGCTCTCACTTACATACCGCATTTTATTCAGAGTTTGCTGCATTGTTTTGTTTTTGCAATTCACAGCCATTCTTATTATACTCTATTTAACACAGTACAAATTATACATAAAGGCAATACAACAAAAGACCAAATGCACCTCAACACTAGTCTATCTGAAACACGATTTATGAAGTTTACGTTTGAATAGAGATTGAAAATGATAGTGTTGAGAAGAAAACTACAACAGCAGACTGGTTCTGAACGAGATGAAGGTGAATAAATGATGATGCATCACAGGCACCAGTAGCTCACATTTGATCTTATTTCTTTACAATTATGTTATAATCTATGAACAACACAAGAAATATCTAAAACAGAGTGTGACTGGAGAATAATGTGATAACGTGAGGGTCACTGTCAACGCAGAGTCAGTGTTAGACTACCAGTACTGTAATACAGTAAATATATTATAATAAATGTTATTTAAATTAGAATAATTTGAATATATTACAATAAATAGGCAACTAAACTAATGTATACACATTTTACAACAAATCTCTTTCACATGACTTGTTTTATATCAGGATCAGTTCACCAGATTGTCTTCTCTATACTAATACAGAAATCAGTTCTGGAATTGCTGTGTTTAAATGTAAATAATTTAAAGGCAATACAACAATAGGCCTCTACAATTATTTATACAAATTTTATAATGAAAAAAAATCATATTACAACAATTACTTATTTTTAGAATTGGTGTGTTAAATGTACTTGAATATAGTCACAACCACAACAACAATAATAATGATAATAATACAAATATTTTTTTTATGCTTTCTTTTGATTTTCCGCAAACAAACACACTCACATGCACGCACGCACACACTCAAACACACACACACACACACACACACACACACACACACACACACACACACACACACACACACACACACACACACACACACACACACACACACACACACACACACACACACACACACACACACACACACACACACACACACACACACACACACACACACACACACACACACATACGTACGCATTTATAAACAAAAACTACCATAAGTTTAACTAATATTACGATTAAACCAGAAAATTTTAAAATAAATAGAGACTAAAATATTATTCAACTAAATTGTTACACTCTTAAAAATAAAGGCGCTTCACGGTCATAGAAGAACCTTTTTGTCGAAATGGTTCCATAAAGAACCTTTAACATCTGAAGAACCTGTTTCTGTTTCACAAAAGCTTCTTTGTGGTGAAAGAAGGTTCTAAAGATGATTAAACGGTAAGAAAGAGATGTTCTTTGTGGAACCAAAAATGGTTCTTCTGTGGCACCGCTGTGAAGAGCCGTCTAAGCACCTTTATTTTAAGAGTGTATCTCAGTGACACTAAAACAATGCCTGAAATGACCCTTTTAAACAGCATAGTATTCGGGTTAAGTGTGCTTTGAAAGATTTCATTAATTGTAAGTGTAAAACATGAATGTGTGCGTCTGTGAGTGCGATAAGCGCTGCAGCAGAGCGAGGTGCTTCCCGCAGAGAGACGAGGGTCTGTCCTTCACTCCTGTGATGATTAGATGATGTTATCTGTGTTTGGTCTTCAGCTGCAGTTCAAGCCGTCTTCATATATTTAATTAAAATGCCATCGGCCAGTAGAAAGGCCAGTAATCTAACACAGACGCCTCTCTGCCCTCTAATTCAAAGATTATCTGCTGTGATTGGCGTCTGGATGTTGAGATGGAGCGAGTGGAGAAAAGGAACATGTGGTGAATGACCCGACACACACACACACACACACACACACTCCGCTGTCACCTGACCGCTCCATCTCCATGGCAACTATCAGGCGAACAGCATCGCAGATGAACAGCTGTGGTTCTGTGCTGATCGCTGGAATGTACGATGTATGTCTGATATACTAACATGCTGCTGGTGTGTATATGTGCAGATTCACTGATTATTCATTGCAATGAGATGTAACACGATCTTGAAGCAGAACTGGACATGATGTTGTGTGCACATGAATCAGTATCATGACATATGTCACATGTAACTGTAAGAATGCAAATCAAAACACAATAACAAGTAACTAAGAGAGGCTGCTTGAAAAATTATCCATATGTGGAATAAAATGGTCATAAATGTGAATTTAAAGACGGTATTATTTTTTTAAAGAAATTAATACTTGTATTTATTAATGATGCATTAAATTGATCAAAAGTGACAGTAAAGACATGTATAATGTTACAAAACAATTATATTTCAAATAAATGCTGTTCTTTTAAACTCTGTTCATCTGTGTAACCTGAAGAAAATACATTTATCACGGTTTCTACAAAAATATAACTGTTTTCAACATTGATAATAATCAGAAATGTTTCTTGATCAGGGATTTCTGAAGATCACGTGACACTGAAGACTGGAGTGATGATGCTGAAAATACAGCGCCGCATCACAGAAATACATTATACTTGAACATTTATTCACATAGAAACCTGTTAATTAAATTGTAATAATATTTCACAATTTTATTGATTTGAATATTTTTGATAGAATAAATGCATCCTTGTTGAGCAGAAGAGACTTCTTTAAAAACGCAAATGTTTAATTCACCTTATAAAATCTGGATTTTTGACTTGTAAAAGTGAGATGAAGATGCATGTTTATGATGATGAAAACACGAAGCTCTACTTTATCTGATTAAAGCTTTTCTGCAAACATTTACAGACGCAGGTGTAAAGGTGGTAAATGATCTTCTCACTCCTGCAGAACAATCGTCTCTTCTTTATTTTAGATGTAAGGAGACTTTGTTTTGTTGACAGTCAAACAGCTGCTACAGTAACAGTTTGATACGCCGGCTATCAGGGAATGAACCGCTGAGATTTCAACACTTCTTTACTGAAAAAACAGAACACTAAAACCATTATTAAATGTAGGTCTCTGAAATCAAGCTGAATTAAAATACAAGAAACATAAGATGAAAAACTAAATTATATATATATATATTAAAAACATTTTCCAAATTTGAGTTTTCATTTTAATTTTATTCTTCAAACAAGGAATATAAAATTGATAATAAATAATAAATTCCAAAAAAAATATATTTAAACTGATAATGTAAAAATAAAAGCTATTTCAGGATATTAATAAAAGCTAAATAAAAATATAACAGACAAAAACTTAAAAAATGTCAAAAACACATAGCAAAACATAAATACTAAATTAAAATGAAAACTGAAAATATAAAAAATCTAATTCTAAATATTAAGGAAAGAAATATAAAATATAAATATAAAAGCAATAAAGTTACAAAAATAAAATGAACAACCTTTCATAAATGTAAGCTAAAATACAACTGAAAGTATAGAAACAAAAGCTACTTCAAGATATAAATAAATGTTGAATATAAATATACAAAACTAAAAGTAATGAAAATAACTAAATTATTAAGATTAAAACTAAAATTAAAATAAAAACTGAAAATATAACAATAAAAGCTAATTCTGTAATAGTAATACTAATACTAATAGTATATCAAATATAAAAAATAATGAAAATGACAAAAGCACACAGCATTAAAACTAAACTAAAACTACAAGCTAATGCAATATATACGAATATAAATATAAATAAACAAAAAAATGACAAAAGCACATAGAAAAAGTACTAAAGCATGAAATAAGATAAAATGAAAGCAAAAAAAAAATACAAAAATAGAAGCTCATCCAAAATATAAATAAATACTATAATAATAGACGTTTAGATTAGATTAGGAGGATGGCAGGATTATGTTCCTGTGGTCATGTGCACAGTGTTCCTGTGGCTCAGTGGTAGAGCATCGCGTTAGCAGCGCAAAGGTTGTGGGTTCGATTCCCAGGGAACACATGTACTGACCAAAAAAAAAAATGTATAACCTGAATCACTTTGTAAGTCACTTTGGATAAAAGCGTCTGCTAAATGCATACATGTAAATGTGATGTGATCGCTCCCTCACTGAGACGGACATCTCTGCCTCGTTTACTCACTCTCTGTTATTGATATTCTGCTGGCGTTAGTTTCTCTGGATGGCTGCCGGCGGAGGTCCGTCAGGGTCCTAACGAGCGAGTCCAGAGCGGCTGGGCCTGTCAGAGCAGCACACACACTGATAACCGGCTCGGATCACACACACTGATACAGCCCACTGTGACAGAGAGAAAACCTCCCATCAAAGATGTAGACGAGTTTGGACAGATTTGGAGAAATGTAGCATCACATCGCTTGCTCAGCAATGGATCCTCTGCAGTGAATGGGTGCCGTCAGAAATTGAAAATTGTACAATACATTTTCATCATCAAGACATTTTTAACCATGGAAAAGTCATCTGGTATTTGTTTTTCACTGGAGAAAATGTTATTATGGATTATGTTAGTTAAAAACGTCTTGATGTATTGGTTTCTTACAAACAGGCATTTTGTGTCTTCACAAGACATTCATTGATGGACTGGACTGGATTATTGTGATGTTGTTATCAGCTGTTTGGACTCTCATTCTGACGGCACCCATTCACTGCAGAGCATCCATTGAGTGATGTAATGCTACATTTCTCCAAATCTGATGAAGAAACAAACTCATCCTAATCATGGACGTCCTGAGCGTCCTAGCACATGTTTAGCTCATTTTCATTTTTTTGGTGAACTATGGCTTTAAGATTATTAGTTTACATGAAATGAGACTCGTCTTCTGAATCTTGAGAATTGTCTATTCAAGTTTCACAGTCAAAACGTTTGTGAACGGATGGTTTTGGTTGTTAGTTTTTTTGGACCTGAATTACTACTTGGTTGCAGCACTGAAAAGAAAACGTGTGAGAAACACAGTTTACCCTCACAAGAGTTTCAGAACCAGACGGCAAAAAGACAGAGGCTTTATACACAAAACAAACAGAATAACTTTAGATGATATTTATATGGGTTTAGGAGCAAAGAGTCACCAATTAGTTAAAGAAACATCAAGTACATGTTTTATTTTTGTATCGGTGCAATTAATTTTAAATCAAATTAATTCTGGTCAAATTAACATGAAGGGAACTATTTTATATTTTACCACAAAAGGAGTGCATAATCTCTCATATTTCAACAATATTGTTTAGTCTTTTACAAGCGACAATATGGGTTTTCTGTTCTCTTTATATAGTTTTTTATTTTTGTTTTTTATCTCTGCATACCTGTAGCATCATATTTTTAGCAAATTGCTTGAAAACAAATAAAATATGTTTGTTTTAATAAAAATCAATGTGTGGAATATTAAAATCCAAAGAGCTGAGGAGACATGTAGTTCTGATGTTCTGCTCAGAGACAGTTAAATATGAACTCATCCAGACTACAATTGATTTACATTGATTGTGCTGTGTGTGTGTGTGTGTGTGTGTGTGTGTGTGTGTGTGTGTGTGTGTGTGTGTGTGTGTGTGTGTGTGTGTGTGTGTGTGTGTGTGTGAGTGTGTGTGTGTGTGTGTGTGTGTGTGTGTGTGTGTGTGTGTGTGTGTGTGTGTGTGTGTGTGTGTGTGTGTGTGTGAGTGTGTGTGTGTGTGTGTGTGTGTGTGTGTGTGTGTGTGTGTGTGTGTGTGTGTGTGTGTGTGTGTGTGTGTGTGTGTGTGTGTGTGTGTGTGTGTGTGTGAGAGATCTGAGCTGCTGTGTAAGCATGTTGGCATTCTGCCTATTATGAGCTGCTGTAATGACTCATTAATAGTGTGGGATGTGTGAGAGATTGATTGAGTGTGTGTGTGTGTTAAAGTTCATTACATTAAACACCCCACAAGCGCCAATCAAACGGACATGACTGTAGAACGAACACACACGCACGCACGCACGCACACACACACACAATCAGCCAGGACTCATCTCAACATTATATCAACAAACTATGTTAACCCTCAATGCATTTTGGGCCATTTTGATCCTGAAGTAATGCAATCAAATCTAAAAAGAATTAATGTTTTAAAATAACAATTCAATGGTTTCTAGGAAGGGAACATAACTTTGAGTTAAGATCTTCAATATACACATTAATAATTGTTGTTTCGATGTAGTTTTGTTCAAAATAAATAAGTAGGTCTCTAAGTTTGGACTGTTTTTGAGCAATCATAAGTCATAAAGTCAATTTAAATGGTCAATTAATTCCAGTGAGTTTAATACTGGCATGTTCTTAGTCATATTATATAATGATATATTCAAATAAGTTTAAATATAATTTTTGCATCAGTTTTTGTGTGTATGTGTGGTTCATGACAATTTTACATTTCAGATAATTTCTCTATTGTTTTATCAAAAGGGCTAAATTGAGTAATAACCTGGTAACATTAAAAACTTTATTCTTTTTTAATATTTCACATTTGTGGCAGATAAGATGCTGATCAGATAATATTTAGTTCTGATTATTAATATATAGTCAAAACAAACCTGGAAGGTGAAAATAGTGTATAGATTTTAAATGCACTACGAGGGTTAAATAAATGCTTTCAAATAATTCAGAAACACCCTGATGAAATAAACATTTAACTTTTGTGTTTCCCAAAAAGATAACATGTATGCATTGTATAAATGATGGTGAATAACTGATCATGTATTTTGGGTGAATTATTCCTTTAAAAGTGTCTAACAGTTATGCAGTGGTTGTGCTTCTTCTTCTCAAACATGAAGACTTCAGCGTAGAAGGGCCACAAGCACCAATCAAATGTCCCTGTTTTAATGTTTCATTGTACCTCAAGCATCTCAAGGATTCATCTATAACTCAATAAAGATGTTCCTCATTGTTCCGTGTAGAACTGAGAAAGAATTCTGTATCCATGGCAACTTGTCATCCTGGTTTCCAGAATCTTTTCATTTCCTTGAAGAGCGCTGGTTTCAAAACATGTTTTCTCTTTCTGCTTATCCGAAAGAACTGATTGAAATGCAAAAACTGTCCTCATGAAGGAGAATAAACCGTGTTTAGCAGCCAGGCATTAGACGTTTACAGACGTGCAGTTTATAGACTCCTATATAAGACATCATGAAAATAGCTCCTTGTCGTTGTGATTTCACTTACCATTTCTTTCCTCATTTTTAAGAGTGTATATGTTAAAAAAGTCAAGATTATGGGCTTGTCCCATACACAGACTTTGTAACTTCAACTCTATAACAAGTGTGTAACCTCAGGCTATCATGTGTTTTCATTGAATTAGTCTAGTTCTGTTTGTATTATTCATGTGTCCCTGATAATACTGCTGTTGTGCAGTCACACCAAGCATTTAAGTGAGTGTGTACATACGCTTTGTTTGGTTGTGACCACAGAAGTCATTAACTTGACTATTTTTACATGATGCCTGGGAACATTTGACTAACCAGCTGTCCTGATATTTTAGTTCAGCATTTATATTAATGTAGTATGCTTGTACAACTCCATTGAATTAATTGCTTTTGCTTGTAATATTCTCAGTTGCACTTGAATACATGCAAATGCATATCGTGATCTGAAAGTGGCTTCATTAGAGCTCATTACCAAATTAAGTAATATTGGATCATTTAATTCTGAAGCAATCCATTTTCAATTGTATTCTAAATTAAATGTTAATTTGATTGTTGATTTTCTCTATAAAGTGAAACATGTCATTACCAGCACACAGAGTATCACACGTTGTACTAAGATCCACCTGAAAGCTGATCAAAAACACCATCAAATCTTTATTATTTATATATTCTTTACCATATATGTAACATAGTTTATTAAGGTTTCTCGTCAAAGCACCCCTAATTAACAAAGTGTGTCGTGTTGCAGAAAACGCACACAGCCAGCAGCTCTCGGCTTCACTCTGTCAGTCATTTATTTGTTGGCAAACAAGTTTCACTGTTACAACAAATATTAGTGAGAGGTCATTCAATCACAGGAGAAAAAAGGGATAAAAGAATAATTCAAATCATATTTGTAATGATACAAATATGTGCCACATTCATTTTACTCCCAGACATTTTTGCAGAATAGTTTGTATTTGTCCCTCAATTAAATAAATAACTATTAATTCTCCACCAGAAAAAATGTAAATAATAAAAGCAAAAATGTTGGATCTCTGCAGCTAAATCACACAAGTGCACCTCTGTCACTCTGTCTGAAAGAAAACGACCTCCGTTGATCATATACCGCGATATTTCTCCAAAAGAACAACATGTTTTCAATGCTGGGCTTCCTTTCTTCATTCATCTACAAACTGGTGTCTATAAATCAACGAGAATGAGGAAAAATAGGATTTTTGTCTATCCTGTAATTTTTATTCTACTTCATTCATACTGAAATGAAGACATGAATGTAAAAGATATAATTAAAAAAGAGCGAGGGATCAAAACGTGTCGTTGAGGACGAGACCATCGGGAGAGAAAGGAAATGATCTGAAATCACCATGGTTACAGAAGTGGAGGGCGTAGGAACAGAATAAGCACTATCCTGTGTAACACTAGTGTCTGTACATTTACATAGAAATATTGTAGAATTCTCCGGTATTAGTTCTTCCCCCGCTATTTGTTATTAATACAGCAAAGAACAGAAATGACACTGGAGAGCGCGTGGTGAAGACCCTTCTCTGTATTGTTCTCCGTCGCAGCAAAACGTGCTGCTTTTCACCACGAGAAGAAGGAAAATATTTAAAAAGCAAATATGGATACAGAAGGTATTAAAATAGTTTTCGAGTCACAGACTTGATTGGTGTTGACTAGACGCACTGAGCTACTAACAATGTTTTTTGGCAGTTATTTGTATTCCTTCGGGGTCGCAGAGAGTAAAAAGCCCTCGAAATCTCACACAACCCCACATGGTTATACAGCAAATCCATTTTCGGGTCTGCTTTCCCTTGAAGTAGAAGTGCACGACCAATAGAATCCAAATAATGTCAGGTTTCATTCCTCAACAAGCAAGAGTACCCATAATCCTCTCCTGAACGGAATACAAAATCACCTGCCAAGGTTTGATGCTGCAGTTCATTTCTCTGCGGACACGAAAAAGCAAAAGTGAACAACTGCGGACAACAGAACGGTACGGAAACGTAGAAGAGCCAGCGGAGATCGAGATGTCACGGGTTACCGGTGTGAACACAATGGGGTTTGGTGCCCTCTATAGGCTGGTGACCATATGTGCGGTTTCCTGCGGCGTTTCTTCGGGTGAAAGCTCATCTTTGGGCGGGACGATAAAGCCGTCGCTGCTGCCGCGACCCAGCTGGTAGTAGCTTTGCAGCTGGTGCAGATGGTTGCGTGAGCCCAAGTTGGGCATGCTCTTATAATACACGTCGTCCGGCTCACGCTTCTGGGGAGCGTGTGCGTGTCACCGCGCGAGGCAGCGAATGCTCGGAGCGCTCGGGGTCGGGCAGCGTGGGCATGCTGGTGTAGAGCGAGTCTCTCTGCGGGGACGGAGTCTCTTCCGTTTGCTCCTCTGTAAGCAGAGGGAAGAAACTCTCGCTGTTTTCTTGTGGAAGGCGTCGTCGCGATGAAGAGGCCGAGCTAAAGGTGGAGGGAAGAGGCTGGATGTGGCGTGGCGGCGGAAGCAAGGGTACGTTGGACTCCTCCCTGATCAGCTCCAGCCCCAGACTGTCCTCGTGCGGGAAAGACGCAGAGTCGTCCAGGCCCAACGCGAGATTGACGGGCAGCATGGGCGAGTCCTTCACCCCGCCTCCGTTGCTGACTTCATTAACCAGCTTGTTCATGAGGTTGCGTCCGTGCTCGGCCGTGCGGTCGTGGTTGTTCAGGTAAGTGGGCAGGTAGTTGGAGGTGAGCTCTTTCAGGATCCGTTTCTCCAGCGTGGTCTCTTTGTGTACGTTGTACGTGCGGTCGATGATTTGCACGCAGTCGCTCATGTAATCGGCGCTGGCCAAGCTGTAGCTGTTGCCGTGATTACCATTCAGTGGTAGAGTATCCATGGCACTTGTATCCCGAGCATTGTTCAGGATTCCCTCTGCAAGACGGAGAGTCAGAGAGAAGAGTAATTAAAATCACTTGCGCCTGGTGCATCTGTAAGACCGACATGCAAAACGGCTCGCTGAAACAAACCGAAAAACTTTGAAACCTTTCGTCCCTGAGGTGGACGCTCATTGGGCTTCCAAACCAGTGCTATTTTGGGTATTGATCGGATTCATCAGGGGTTCAAGGCTGATGTGAGGTTTAAAACTCATTCCAGAATTCACTGAAACGTGCCAGCTAAGCCTGCGATAATGGACTTACCTGTCAAGCTCATCTTTTGGCTATAAATTTGCAAGCTCAATTGTTCTCATCTCACATATCAAATAAAACAAAAATCACTCTGCAAAGCCGGCAAACACAACATAAACACAATGCACGAACACAAACACACAACAATACACGACAGCTGCTACACGTAAAAGCTTTCGACAAACCAAATCATGCTGGCCTTTATATAACACTAATATATCATTAGGTACAGAGAGAGCAGCTTCTCCGCCTATAGATGTCTTAAAGTTAATTAAATTTAGCATATTATCAGCGTCTTGATGTTAACTTCTTCATGAAAAAAGTGTGCATGTGTGGGCTATTAAACACACTCCCACACTCATATAACAAATCGTGGGAGCACTTTCTAATTTACCAATTTTTAGCTGCATCATTTGGGCATAAACAAATAAATAGCATTTGTTTTACTTATCTGTGGCTTAGACAAACATGCTAATTTTAATTAGGGGAAAAAGACTAGGGTGGCAAAACACAGAATTGTCGACTCAACTTCTATTTGAACAAAAGCATCACTTTGCGTTGAAGAAGAGATGAGAAAATTAGGTTTTCATTTGAATGAGGTTGAGAGTGCTCTCTGATTAGAATATTGACTAAAACATCTCTTAGCAGAATGGTGTTTACTATAGTTTTAAGGAAAGAGTAATAACGTTAAGGGAAATTACATTTGGTAAGCAATGTTTAGTTTGACTCCCATACTTGTCTCTCTGTAGGGCTCTTAAAGGACAGCATGGAAAAGGAAAGAGAAAAAGGTACAGGTAAGCATTCACAGTGACCGCTCAAAGAGAACATGCACACAGATTAATGAAGCGCAGGTAAACGGTTCCACTCAACCTCTTCTTTCACCTCTCAAATACAGACATACACCCCCATGTCCCCTTGCAAATCCCAGGATGCACATGTAAATGCCATAAAATTGTGCTTTAAAGCCCCCTGAATGTCTGGAGGGCGCAGAAATGGCTTCTGTCTCCATTAGTGACGCGCTCCGCTCTGAACGCAGATCCACGGTTAGACTTGTATTCAGTAAGAGAGTTATTGATCGGGCTAAAGAGGAACATTAAAAGTGGCCTGGGATCTATTCGTAATTTTGGGGCTTTTATTGATATTAGATTTCAAGGTCGCTACAATGTTGTCAACGTAGATGAAGAGGTTGTTATCCAGCGCTCCCCCTCCCCACTGATATTGTCCAGAAACGCGTCTGTCTCTCTGTCTCCAGAGCCTTCTGAATTCTTTCAGATCCATGCGTTAGTGGAGGTGGCGGTAACAGGTGGTGACGGGGAGAAAGCAGATCACCAGTGCAGCAGACAGACAGGGCGAGACGGCGTGAGACAGCTGCATGCAGAGATGCGTTACTGCTAATAGGACAAGCCAGGCCTCCTGCGGGCATCTCAGCATGAGAGTGTGGTAGATTCATGTTCTAAAAGAATGCAATGGCGTATGACAAACAGACTTTTGTTTTGCATGCAGCTCTGAAAAAGCGTGCTCTGTTGAGGTGCATCGGTGTTGTGACATGCCACAAACTTCTGCATGAGACACATGAGAGTGACATGTCCTCATAAGAGTGGACGTATAATGAGCGCATGTATAGTGCATGTGAGTCTCATTATACCATGCTCGTCCTGAAATGACAGGCAATAATGCATGTATAAAGTCTGCAGTCGCGTTTCTATTATGCCATGCTCATCCTAAAATGCCATGGCTCCTGCAAGCATTGCAGAATGAGCGCATGGTAGATTTCAGGTCTAAACACTTGTGTGAAGTCTGTGCAAGGAGCCCATTTATTGTTTTATTTGCATCGGTGCTGTGACACACCACATAAATACCTAGCGCCTACAGACCAGACGATTTTGTATTGCGATTCAAGTTGCATTCACATTTCTGTTTAGTTAAAAAAAGTCATAACATGCTCCTCCTGAAATGGCAGGCATTAATGCATGGATTAATTTTGCAGTAGCATTTGTTATCCCATGCTGGTACTGAAATGCTTACTGAGTGTTTGCATGAAATTAATGCATTTATTGTTTTCAGCTGCACCAATGCTTTGACATGCAACAAAAAACATGTAGCATTGCCTTCCAACCCCTAATGCACGAGGCCCATTAGACTGTTATATCTTCAGTCCAGCGTGGACAGTTTTGTCTTGTTATTAAGCACTAATGCTAGCACAAAATTGCAGTTGCATTCTAGATAAAAAATATAACTTGCTTGTCCTGAAATGCCAGGCCTACTGCAAGCACTAAAACATGAGTGCATGGTAGATTTCTGGCCAAATGTCTGAATCTGAGTGTTTGCATGCAAGGAATGCATTCATTATTTTCAGCTGCATCAGTGCTGCAACATACCACAAAACAAATGTCAAGCATCGCCATCCAAACCCTTCTGCATGAGACACATCTTCAGAAGAGTGGACTATTTCATCTTATCATTTAGCTCTAATGCATGCATGTATAAAGTTTGCAGTTGCATTTCTGTATAGATGAAAAATGGTTTTCCCTCGCTCCTCCTGAAATGCCAAGCCTTCTGCAAGCATTGCAGCATGAGTGCATGATAGATGTCTGGCCTGAAGGAACACTCTAGATGTGTGATGTCTGTGTATTTGCATGCCAGGAACGCATTCAGCTGCATGAATGCTGCAGCCGTGTAGCATCGCTGTCGCATTAGACTGGAGTATCTTCAGAAGAGTAGATTATTTTGTGTTATGATTCGGCACTAATGCATTTATAAAGTTTGCAGTCGCATTTCTAGCTAGATGAAAATGTCCCTATCCCTTGCTTGTATCAGGTCTTTTGAGGTCGTTGCAGCAGACTCTTGGTCTGCAGATGTACTGTAATGAAGTCTTACTGAGTGTTTTGCATGCAAGAGGCACGTTAATTGTTTTGAGTTGCATCGAGTCTAGTGTGACTGTCCAAACCCATCTGCACCAGACACGTTAGTGTGACATGTCTTCAGAGGAGCGGGTGATTTGATTTTACTCTGCAATTAGGCACTAATGCATATAAAGATTGAGTCGCATTTATGTCATTCCACTAAATGTAGCCATCAGTTATTATAATTATTTCAGCTCTATGAACTCATTTTTCATTTTGAATTACGTGTTTGCTTGGACCAGACTGTACCAGACAAAATAAAAGATGACACACAGCTGACACAGCTGACACACACACACACACACACACACACACACACACACACACACACACACACACATGTTGGTTTTATGGTTTACGGGACTTTCCATAGGCGTAATGGTTTTATACTGTACAAGCTATATGTGCTATTGCCCTACACTACCCTACACCTAAACTTAGCCCTCACAGGAGACGGTGCATTTCTATTTTCCTCAAAAACTCACTCTGTATGATTTATAAGCGTTTTAAATTATGGGGACACTGAAAATGTCCTCATAAATCACCTTCTCCTTGTAATACCTATGTCATACCCATGTCATTATACAAATTTGTGTCCTCATAAACCACATAAACATGCACACACACACACACACACACACACACACACACACTGGAAGTCAAAGCAACGGAAGAATGCAGCACACCTTGAGTGTTGTACATGCTGAGGGTGGGGTTGTTATAGATGGCGGAGTCGCCCAGTAAGGTGTTATAGGGGTTGTTAGAGGCGTGAGCGCGCAGCAGAGTGTTTGGGATGATGTGATTGGCACCTGATACAGCCGCACAGATGGAGAGAAGAACACACAGAGAAGATCAAACAAATGCAGCATCAATGTTAGCATCGTCATTATACAGCCGTCTCATCAGCAGCCACAGAAAGAAAAAAGCATGAGCATTCAACCAATGTTAACACTCTGAGTGAGTGTTGCAGTGCATTTGGGAAGAACATTATCTATTTTACAAAGGCCAAAAATATTGATGACTCATTTTGCACCTAGAACATATAATACATACATACATCACAATGATGAGAAACTAAGTCATGATGAGAAAAAAGTATATTTGTCTTATTGTAATAAAAAGTAATTAAGCTCATTCTTGACTTCTTAATTTAGACTTTATCTCATAAGTATTACTTTTCATAATTTTGAAAATGTTTCACTTGATTTTTATGTAATAACTGTTTTTTATTTCACAATTTATATTTTCTGTCATAATCTCATAAAGGTTTTTATCACATAATGACTTATCTCATACATTTGAATTATCATAGTTTAGATTATCTCATAATTATGACAGTATCTCATAATTTGGACTTGGTCAATTTTGATTTTTACATAACAACTGACCTTTCATCTCACAATTTATATGTTCTGTCATAACCTTATAACTCTATTTTATTGCATAATTATAACTTATCTCATAATTTCAACCATTTGTCATAATATTAAATTTATCTCTTAATAATTATGTCTTATCTCATAATTTTGACTCGTTAATTTTGTCTTTATGTAATAACTGACTTTATCATTTCACAATTTCTATGTTCTGTCAGTCTCATAATCACATAATTATGATTATCTCATAATTATGACTTTTATGTCATAATAATGATTTATCAAAGCATGTTTTGTGTGTGTGTCAGTGTGTGTGTGTGTGTGTGTGTGTGTGTGTGTGTGTGTGTGTGTGTGTGTGTGTGTGTGTGTGTGTGTGTGTGTGTGTGTGTGTGTGTGTGTGTGTGTGTGTGTGTGTGTGTGTGTGTGTGTGTGTGTGTGTGTGTGTGTGTGTGTGTGCATGTGTGTGTGCGTGCGTGCGCGGCAGAAAAAGGCTTGCATACAAATGAGAATGCTCATCTGAGTAGCGATAGCATGAAGCAAATCATGTTTCACATCTGTGATGTAAACATAAGGGTCGTGGCTATAAGAGACAAACCCTTTATGTTCTGCTCAAACTTCCCTGAACGCAGGAAAGAAAACTCGATTGGCAGCAGTGCTGATAAACAGGGATGCATTTACAGACAGAGCATTCAGTTCTATCTCTACAAGATGTTGTGTCTTGAAAATGCATTCCCTTTAAAGCACCACTTTTGAAACAAATTCTCCTCCATCTTCTTCACTTTCAAGACGATTACTGCTGGACTGAAATCGCCTGCTTTGAGCAGTGTTTGTGTTATTGTGTATAATCTCTCGGCAGAATCTGTGCGCACTCGTTTCCACAAAACTAGATTTTCTCAAAGGTCTACATCTCCCGCCTCTTGAGTTTGTGTTTAAATAGTTTAACTAATTGAATTATGCTTTTAGCTATCAATACGAATATAATGCTTTCAGCTCAGCTCTCGTGTGTTGACTTTGCAATAACAAGACTTGTTATAGCCTATGTTTTTATATATATATATATATATCGGCCCATTTAACACAAATAAACCAGACTGGATGTGATCATAATCTGAACAACTAGTCATTCAGATGACCTACAAACTAGAAAAAAAATAAATGTGACCCTGGAGCACAAAACTAGATCAGATCAGATTTTCTAATATTATCCTATCATAACAAACCAAACATCAATGGAAAGATTATTTATTCAGCTTTCAGATGATGTATAAATCTCAATTTTCAAAAATGGACCCTTATGACTGGTTTTGTTGTCCAGGGTCACATATGTCATTGTATAATACTTTCTATTTGATTCTTCAATGAAGACGTGTCCAATATGAGCTCATTTATTCAACAGAATTTTGAGCCTGAGTATCAGCGCAGCCACGTTTATTATACCGTCGGCTAATTATACACCTCTGAAAATCATACGCTGAGCTCTGAGATAAGCAGCTTCAGTGATACGACACCGAAAGCAAGCTTCGCTGAGGTTGAGCTTTAAATGCAGAGGAAATGATTCCACAAATTGACCTTTGACCTTTAAAGTGTTTGCACAGAAGGTCCTGACCTCTGAGAAACCTCTCCAAAAGTGAGCTAAACCTCCATGGCAACAACATCCCTTTGACGAGGTAAAATGATTCATAAACAAATTATGGCTGTCAGAATTAACACATTAACATGATTACAAATGTGTAATTATTAAAATGTGTGCACTTAGCACATTTGCCAAGTTTTATAAGCTAAACACTATAATTTAGCAGAAGACATCTGAAGATGACTAAGAATAAACTCATAAAGTATTAGAGTAGCAGCAGTACTATGTCCTTACTTCGTGCTTTCTGTATATACACAGTTATATATTCATAACTACATGCACACACACTTAGTAATTTATGTTTATACAATATCATTTACTCAGTACTTTCTGCTATAGTCATAGGTAATACAAAAAATTGACAAGTCAAAAATATGAGATAGTGTCATAATTATGAGAAAAATTATGTAAAAAGTTAAAAATTATGAGATGCTAAGTTATAATTATGAGATAGTCTAAATTATGACAAAGGTAAAAATTAAAAGTAAAAACTATGAGATAATATTTCATCATGAGATAAAGTCTAAAATATGACACAGGCTGAAATTATGTGACAATTATAATTCATAAATAAAAAGTCTATCTCACTATGACCCATGCATTATGACTGATTGGGTTAACAAAAAAAGTGTGATTAAATAATACAAATAATTAAATAATAAATTGTAGTTATCATTTATATATTTACACTAACTGGCCGTGCTAAAATAAGTTTTAAATGTTTTCATTGACTACCGAATGTTTTGTGGACTTATTGTAATTATTTGATGGTCTTGTGTCTCAGAGTGTAATCAGTCCTGTGTGTGTGTGTGTGTGTGTGTGTGTGTGTGTGTGTTGTGTTTTCTCTGTATGTCTCTCACACACTCTTCATCTTTGTGTCTCTGGTTAATACGTCTGAGTGATGGAGCATCTCACACTCACACACACACACACACACACACACACACACACACACACACACACACACACACACACACACACACGTCTGGGTTAAGTGCTAAGAGCCTAATTATTGCCATCGTGACACTTCCTCTCTCTAGAGAGGGTCAATCCATCATCATAACAGAACATTAGTGTCTGAATCAGAACGCAGACAGAGAGAGAGAGACAGACTTCACAGAGATATTCAGAGCAGATCTTCATTCCCCTACACACCTCTCTCTCTCTCTCTCTCCCCTCTCTCTCTCTCTCTCTCTCTCTCTCTCTCCCCTCTCTCTCTCTCTCTCTCTCTCTCTCTCTCTCTCTCTCTCTCTCTCTCTCTCTCTCTTTGTGTGTGTGTGTGTGGGGGCTTTCCCAGAGTTTAAGAACAAAATTGTTCTTATAAGTGAGCTAAATCTGCTAAATCTGCTAATATATTTTTTAGAAGCTTTTGACATTATCTGAGTGGTTTTATGGCCTTTTCTTCAAGTAAAGGTGGTATTTTAAACATCAAATATATTTATTGGGATCAGGGCATTGGTGCCTCTTAACCTTCTCAACTCTATTCCTCAGTAAATGTGTAGTTTATTAGATTTCACATCAATTTACACAAACAAGAGTGATTGTATATACACAGAAAGTATATTAAATTCAAGTAAAATGTTCACTTTAATGTTTCAACTTTTGCCAAAAAAAACAAAAGTATTGGCCTTTTATTGTGGCCAGCCTAAGGCACACTGTGCAATAATCATGCTGTCTAATCAGCATCTTGATATGCCACACCTGTGAGGTGGATGGAGAAGTGCTCACTAACACAGATTTAGACAGATTTGTGAACAATATTTGAGAGAAATGAGCCTTTTGTGTATATAGATAAAGTCTTAGATCTTTGAGTTCAGCTCATGAAAAATGGGGGCAAAAACAAAATTGTTGCATTATATATAATTTTGTTCAGTTTATATATATATATACATATATATATATATATATATATATATATATATGTATACAATTTTAATTATACTAATAACCAAGAAGAAAACACACAACTAAGACGCACGGCAGGAGAAACGCACAGACTCTGAATTTACTTGTAAATGTTTTATATATTCAATGTCAGGATTGGAAAGATCTTCATTAAATAAACATAAGCACAGTTTTAAGTGTTATCTGTAGAAATGAAATCTCTCTGAGTCTGAACTCTGTTTTCATCACTGATTTCACACATGCAATTATATGGGACGCCAAACTCTGCTTAAATTCAGCTTGTTTTTAGCAGGATCTGAATTTATTTCAGATTTTAGGACACGGTTTTCAGTTCTGGAATGAATATAACTATGCTAAAACATGTTAAACCGAGCTGAGAGCACTAAACTTTGCTGGAAGCATGATCAAATTAGTCAAAAGTATATCAATAAGAGGAAAACTGTGATTTTTGTAGAATTGCCTGTGTCTAAAATGTAATGTGTTTTAACATCCCTTGTGAAAAACAAGTACACTTTAACATACTGTACTATACTTTAAAGAACATACTTAAGTGTGACTGAATGTTTTTGGAGACTTAATTGCATGTTATTTGTGAATGCTGCTGCTTCTCATCACAAGTCATTCCTGCTTTATGAATATTCATATCGAATTCTCAATAACATGAGTCCATACCAGTGAAATATGATTTTCAAACCCATGATGAAAACAAAACGGACATTTGCAAAGAGCGTACAGAAGACGCACCTCTCCCAGAGCGCGCAATCTCCCTATAAAGCACATTATTATTAAATATGTCCTGGCGAGATTCACACAAACATAATATGTTATGTCTTACATCAACGTTTAGTTAATGGTTAGGTAAAAATCTATTAACTTTAAATGTAATATTGAATAACACACTAAAGTAAAATGATAATCAAGGACTTTACAGGACTTTAGTATGTTAGTCAACACATCAAAATAAGATCACTTCTTTAAAACACCACAAAATATTATTAAACCATAATGATTTAAAATGTACTTAAGAGTAAATCTTTTGATTTAACACTTTGAAAGTGTAATTTAGTGTGTTCAGAAACAGTCATGAAATTGTCTCTTTAAGTCACTTAAGTGTCCTTTCATTTCATTAATGTTATTATCTCCAAGTTTTTTTATATACTTTTAAGATTTGACATGCATTACAAGTGTACATTCAAAGTAATTAAGTGCACTTGTTGTGTGTGTGTGTGTGTGTGTGTGTGTGTGTGTGTGTGTGTGTGTGTGTGTGTGTGTGTGTGTGACATATAAGGACATCAATTTGTATAATGAATTATGCATTACAAGGAGAAGGTGACTTATGAGGACATTTTTAGTGTCCGCATAATTCAAAAGGCTTATAAATCATACAGAGTGAGTTTTTTTGGAGAAAGTAAAAAATGCACAAAGATTCCTGTAAGTAAGTTAGGTGTAGAGTTGTTGTATGTGATAGAAAATACAGTTTGTACAATATAAAAACCTTTACGCATATGGAGAGCCCCCGTAAAAAAAATTAAAGTCCCTACAATTCACAAAAACAAACACGTGTGAGTGTTTGTGTCTGTGTGTGTGTGCGCGCTGTGTGTGTGTGTGTGTGTGTATACCTCTGTTGAGTGTTGCTGAACTGTTAATGTCTCCAGCCATGAATGAAGACTCGGACTGCTTCCTCACCGTGTCGTTCCACATGCGGCGGATTCGGCTCTGTGAACAACAACAGCGTTTCACACACATTCCTTCACTTCCTCTGCAACACACTAATCAGTCAGAAATCAAACCAAACAGCTCATTTTTTACTGTATCCCTCCTAAAACGCTCCCAACACACCGCAGCAGTATTTGTTTGTCAGTATAAGAATTGTGTGTCTCATGTCTCTGATATTTACACACATCTCACACACACACACACACACACAGCCTCACGCTCGCAATCATGGGTCAGACGAGCGTAATTCTGCAGACTCTCGTTACACGTTTGCACACGACCCCTGAAAGGCCAAAGGTCAAATTGGAAACCTTGTCTCCACGGAGATCATGTAACCATACAAACTGTTACCATGGAAACGAGATATTAAAGCACAGATGTGTAAAGCTGTAGATCTGTTTGACACAAGGACAACATGCAATCCTGCCTGCGTCGCGCTTCAGTCTGAGGACACGAATGCAAATTATGATTTCTCTAGAAAGGAATGACTTCTATGTTTTGAAATTGAATTAATTTTAAAAGAATATGCTGCATGTAGTATGCAATTATTTCAATATATTTGTTCTGTAAATAAACATCAAATAGAGTTTTAGAACAGACTGAAATGTAAAAAGCACAAATAAATAAACATTTTCTTGCCTTTCCTGTAAAATCCTACAATAACTGTTTTATTACATAAACATATTTTCAAAATGTGCCGTGGACAGTAGTGCATTTTTGGGTTACAATACAACATTGTATTGTAAAATATATAAATTAATTAATAAATTAATAATGCTTCACATAATGAAAAGTGCACGGTCTGGGAATAATATATACTTTGACTTTTAACTTAAACCATCTTTACTTGCCATTTTAACACACTTACAACACCAAACGAGATTAAAAAAAATCATATTGTTTTACATGCAATTACATGCAATTAAAAAATAATAAAATAATATTTAAAAAAATATGGTTCAAGAGTTTGGAGTAATGGAATTATTATTTATTATTTATTAAATGATTTATGAAGGATCATGTGACACTGAAGTAATTCAGCTTTGATCACAGCATTAAATTAAATGTTTAAAATAAAATATATATATATATATTTTTTTAATGTAATAAAATTTCACCATATTACTGTTTCTACTGCAATTTTAATCAAATAAACACAGCTTTGGTGAACAGAGGAGGCTTAAAAACATTCAAATATATGGTTCCCCTTCGGGAACTCGAGCTGCATCAAACGCTATGGGGAACACCATCAGCGATATCCAGCTCTGAATCATATGTGTAATCAGTCAAAATTGACGGCAAGACGTCAGGTGCGGGTGACGTCACAACCAGGAAGCTTAAAAGCACATGAGGTGCAGCCGGCGCCAGCTTTCTGTCATTCAGCAAAGCTCTCTGTGTGTGTCAGTCACGTATATGTTCTGTGAGTCCTATTTACTGTTGTTTGTCAAAGTCACACAAGCATCTAAAAGCTCCAGCATGTCAAAGGGGCATCGTCTCTGAAGGCTCCGGTCTTGCCCTCCAAGCCGCTGCGCACAACATCAGCACTGGTGGGCAAGGGGTACACGGCGGCAGGTTAGGCCGGTGCGTGTCTGCACACTATGTCAGTGTTACAGGCGTATCAAGCTGACCTGCTGAAAGAACTAGATGAGGGCGAGCAAGTCAGTTCGAATTATATTTTAGAGTTGGGCGATCCATGCGGAGCGGAGAGGCATTTATGGTTGACTCTGTCCGATATGAAGGAGAAGGACAGAGTCTTCCTAATGGATGCCCCGCTTGCCCCTTCTGGTCTGTTCGGCAATGCCGTCGACTATGTCGTCGACAGATACCAGGAGGCTCGTAAACAGGCGGCCGCATTTCATCGGTTTCTCCCTCGCCGCTCTATAGTTCTAGGGGCTGCTGGGCGGGAGCAGCCCCAACCGTTTACCAGCTCCTCATATAGGGAGATCCAAAAGCAGAGCGTTGCCTCTCGTGCTCCTCCACAGCAGGACAGAGGTCGACGATGCTCAAAAAAAATTGAGGGCTTCTGAGACGAAGCCCGATCTGAGGGTCGAGCTTCAGTCTAGGAAGTCCTCGATGAAGCAGTCCTGACATTTTCAGCTCAGGACTGTTGAGGCGGCCCCTGCTGGGGAAGAGCGGGGTGCACCACATTACACGGTGTCCCTCTCTCCTCAGCGCCCTCTGGAGATCGTTCTGCCAACCCTGCCAGAGTTCCAGGGCGCAGAGGTCTCCTGTGAGTGCTTCTCTCAGTTCTTTCCGCCCGGAATCGTAGTGGAGCTGAGAGCCTCGCCACCCCTTTGGGGATCTCCCGTGCAGCTACTTCGGTTGTTTCCTGCCGGCCCTCCGTTTTAGGGCATCGATCTAGCAGCTCCAGACACACCAGAGTAGATCTTTAGTAGATTATTTAGCAGCGTGAAAACTACTGCCAAATGTATCTCATTGGGTCCTGCAGACTGTAGAGAAAGATTATCGTATTCAATTCGGCGCTTCGCTGCCACCTTTCAATATATTTCTCACATTAGTGAGTCCCGAGCAGGCTCTGGTATTAGAACAAGAAGTGATCTCTCTCTTGAGGAAGGAGGCCATCGAGGTGGTCCCTCCTCTCGACAGAGAGTCCGGGTTCTACAGCCGGTACTTCATTGTTCCAAAGAAAGATGGGGGTTACGTCCAATTTTAGATCTGCGGCTATTGAACCGCTCAGTCATGCGCCTGAAGTTCAAAATGCTCATTGTAAAACAGGTCGTGTCTCAGATCAGGTCCGAGGACTGGTTCATCATAATAGATCTAAAAGACTCTTATTTCCATGTATCCATCCTTCCCAGTCACATGAAGTTCCTGAGGTTTGCTTTCAGGGGCAAAGCTTACCAATATCAGGTTCTTCCCTTCGGCCTAACACTCTCAACCCGAACTTTCACGAAGTGTGTGGATGCTGCTCTGACTCCTCTGCGACTCCAGGGCATCCACATACTCAATTACATCGACGGTTGGTTGATTTTAGCTCATTCAGTGCAGATGGCGGTTCGACATCGAGATGTCGTTCTCACTCAGATGAACGAGTTGGGGTTAAGACTAAATGCCAAGAAAAGTGTGCTGTCTCCATTACAGAGGACCACTTATTTAGATTCGACTTATCTACTTATCTAGATTCGACCACGATGCAGGCACGTTGTCCCTACTCGGATCGAGTCGATTCTCACTACAGTCAGGAGAGTCAGAGAAGGCCTGTCACTCACTGTCAAGCAGTTTCAAAGACTGCTGGGTCTGATGGCAGCTGCGTTCAACGTGATACCTTTTGGCCTGCTGTATATGAGACCCCTACAATGGTGGCTCAAGACCAAGGGGTTCTTGTGGAGAAGGGCGGACCAACTGCTGGTATGCTACGGTCCCCCTAAAAAGGGTCTTCCAGCTTCCCAGCAGACCCTTAGTCGGTGGATAGTGGATGCCATCATAGTTGCCTATGAGTCCTCTGATCTCCCCTCACCTCTGGGAGTCAAGGCTCACTCAACTAGATGTATGGCGGCCTCCAAGGCCTTTCTCATAGGGGTACCTATTCAGGACATATGTGACGCTGCTGGGTGGTCTACGCCCCAACCTTCGTCAGGTTCTATGACCTAGATCTACGAGCCACTCCTGGCTCATCTGTTCTCTTGCCATAGCTGTGCCTTCCAAACACTAAGCATGGATTTGCAAGTCTGGCGGCGTGGACATCTCGTTCCCCATAGCATTCGATGCAGCTCGAGTTCCCGAAGGGGAACGTCCCAGGTTATGTATGTAAGAGACGCTACGTCGCAGGGCCATACTCCCGGCATTCCTACTAGAGCTATTCTTCATTCCTAGAAGCTGGCGCCGGCTGCACCTCATGTGCTTTTAAGCTTCCTGGTCATGACGTCACCCGCACCTGACGTCTTGCCCTCAATTTTGACTGATTACACATATGATTCAGAGCTGGATATCGTTGATGGCGTTCCCCATAGCGTTCGACGCAGCGTCTCGTTCCCTCTGGGAACCATGGTTACATAAGTAACCTGGGACGATTACTCCAAACATTTGAACATAAGTATAAAACATTTTCATTTATGAAAATGTCCTTACTGACTCGTACTGAAATGCTGCTTCTAACACAATGAAAGTGAATGAGAGCGCTACACTGAGCTGCTCGTGTGTGTGTGTGTGTGTGTGTGTGTGTGTGTGGAAGTCACAGGGCTGATAGTTACTTGTTCATACTGTAACTGTGAGGAGTTTGTCATACAAGGCGGGTGATGAACCTTGTGATGAAAGAGACAGAGACAGAGAGAGAGAGAGAGAGAGAGAGAGAGAGAGAGAGAGAGAGAGAGAGAGAGTGAGCGAGAATATACACACAAACACTCACAAAATCTCTTGTGTTTGTACTGCTGTTTCATGTGTGTTTGTACCTGCGACGCAGAGGAATATCGTCCCGGGCCGCGTGACGACGAACTCTTCACCGAACCCATAGACGACTCCACGCTCTTCCCGCTGTAGCAGTGAGTACGCAGACACTTCCCGTACTCCTTACGTACCTGCATACACACACACACACAGAGACACACACACACACACACACAGAGAGACACACACACACACACACACACACAGAGAGAGAGACACACAGACACAAACAGAGACACACACACACACACACACACACACACACACACACACACACACAGCCATTAAATCGTGCATCTGCTGTCATTTATTGCGTTTTCACTGTCGTTCTGTTTCCGGACTGTCACCACTGATGTACTGTGTAAAGGTTGTGTAAATTATGGAAGTGTTTATTTAATGATGAAGCATTAGAAATGAGTTCAGTAAAGTTTCATCAACTCTTGAAACGTCTCCATCAGCTGAAAACTGACTTGGCCTCATGTCAAAATCACAAAATGTAGTGAACAGGCCAGTGATTATGAGCCATTATACCACTTTGAACAGGCTGCTGTTTTATTTTAATATTATTAATATTTCATTATAGTTTGTATTATTTTGAATTAGATTTATTTTTATATTTTCACTTTAATTTATTTTTAATGATCCTATTTATCTTTAATTTATTTTAGTAGTCATTTTAGCACTTCTACTTACTTCAACCACTACTTAATTTTTATTCAGTTAGTTGCCAAGGCATCATTTCCAATTTCCATTTATGTTTTTTAAATCTATAATA
Source organism: Gymnocypris eckloni scoliostomus (assembly GCA_027564155.1). Classification (NCBI taxonomy): domain Eukaryota; kingdom Metazoa; phylum Chordata; class Actinopteri; order Cypriniformes; family Cyprinidae; genus Gymnocypris; species Gymnocypris eckloni. The sequence continues at coordinate 3,899,710 of CM050413.1, forward strand.
ATTCTATTTTTTCAACTTTACTTAAATGAATGAACGCTATTTTAATCATTTTTAATTAACAATAACACATAAAATTAACAATTTTATTTCAGGTATTCATTTTAATTTTAATTTAGAAACTTAGTTTTTATGTCATTTTTATTCGTTTTTTTATTTAGCTTTCATAAATTGTTTTATTTCAGTTTTAGTAGTCATTTTAATGCTTAAACTTATTTTCTATATGAGTTAGTTTCCAAGGCAACATTTATAATTTCTGTTAAATTTTTTATTTTCTTTTTTTATCTAATATTTATATTTTATTTGAGCTATATTTAATTCCCCACAAACGATGTTTAATGGTTTTAGTTAGCAATAACGACACAGATACAGAAGGTTGTGTGATCTGTAATGTGTTTGCTGCTTTTGAATGTAAAGGACAAGCTAAGGAAATGTTTATAATGTGCTAAAAATGCTAAATAATAACATTTAAATTAAAAATTGTATATTTAAAATTATCATATTTTATACAAAATAGCTGTATGAGTTTACTTTACATGTTTTGGTTTTATGTTATTGCTATATAAAATAACCATAGCCATTTATTCTTTCTATATTTGGTTTGTATGGTGTGTGTATATGACTCTGTTTTTCCTAACCTTCTTCTGCAGGACGCAGTGAAATATGAAGATGAACATGCCCTGCAGCGAGTTAAAGATGGTGAAGAGGTACGCCATGATCACTGTACTCTCGTTAACATACATCAGGCCGAACGCCCAGGTCAAGCCCAGCAGACAGAGCAGCGCGATGGCTCCGATTACCCACGATCTGAAACACACGCAGCACACAGACACACACACACACACACACACACACACACACACACACACACACACACACACACACACACACACACACACACACACACACACACACAGAGAGAGAGAGAGAGAGAGACACAGACACACACACAGCGAATTAGCCCTGAAAATACAGTCAGAACTCATTACTCGCAATATAAGACACAAGTGCGAGATCAGTGGCTAAATTGGTAAATTTCTACACAGCTCTCCACGTAAATGAAATATGACTTCAGTTAAAGTGAACTCCATTTTCTCAATTTTCTTCCCGCTCTATATCTGTGGGACTTTGTTTCGCAAGAAACAAGAAAATGAATGAAGACACTGCCAAGATCCAAAAAGGACAAAAGCAGCATCAGTCATTCGCTCTCAGGGAAAAAAGGTACAAAAGCTGCCGCTGCTTCTGGATCCTTTCAAAAGCTACTCATATGTACGCACTAGGTAATAATATGTACTTTTTAAGACTAATGTGAATATTTTAAGGCTAAATGTAAAAGGCAACCACTCCACTGACAGACTTTATACCATTTGCACCAATAAAAAGCAATTTTGGTAACAATTTACAGAAAGCCTTTATATGTAATGCATAATAAAATAGTGTTAATGCATTAACTGTGCCTTGTAATGCACCAGTGTTTTTTATATCACTGATAAAGTGTTATAGGTTTTTATTAACATTTTGTATCAGTTTTTTTTATAGTTTCTGTTTGAATTTTTTATTTTAGTAATTTAGTTGTTTTGGTTATTTATAAATGTCTTAATATTTTTTATTCATTTTTTATTCAGTTTTAGTTATTTTAGTGCATACATTTAAGCTGAGAAATGTTGCCTGGTCCATAACATTTCAGTTAATGTTTATTTTATTTCAAGAAATAAAAATATTTTAATGGTTTTAATTTTAGTTTCATATATTAGAGTTATAAACCATTGTATTACTTATCTATGTAGAAAATATAATGCATTAAAACACATGACAAACAAACCTTCAAGTATTATAATGCATTTTAACCTTGCTTACGGTTATTTTGGTCGGCAACATGTGAATACGTGTTTGACTGAACTGAACTCTGTACTGAACTGTTTATATTTGTTTAAACACAAACGCATTCTCCACCAGCTTCGGGGTATTTCATATAACTAAAAGAGTAGAGACTGGTTTAAGGCAAGTTTGAATAAATAATCACACTATTTTGAGGTTTATTGAACATGCCCGGTACACGCAGCAAACCAGATAAGATGGTGGAAGATGCAGAAAGCAGAATGGAAACTAATCAAGAGCTCATTCTTCGCGAGATAAGGGTGCATAAAATGGAGTTACTCTTGAAAATAGACAAAAAAGCCGAGGTCCAGGCCACAGAAATAAAGACGCAATGTGAGCAACTGAGAGAAGAGTTGAATGTGAATGTGATGGGCCAGGCAAACACAAGAATAGTGGCCCTTGAGACTCTGGTCCAGAGAGCGGGCATTCGTATGACGTGAGTACTCTGCAGGGAGAGGTGGAGAAACTTAAACAAGATGTCGCTGTACTAGAATCAAAACATGAGGATCTAGAGGCCAGATCTCGCCGCTGTAATTTACACATCACAGGAGTGAAGGAGAGCATATTCCCGACTTCATATCTGAGCTGCTTAAGGCCTCGTTACACCTGGATAAGACCCCCGTAATAGATCGGGCTCACAGGACTCTGAGATCGAGACCAGAAGACGATCAACCAGCAAGGGCAATTATAATGATATTTCACTATTTCCAAGAGAAGGAATTACTGTGCAGAGAAGGGAAGCCTGACTACACCCAAAAGGTCATGAGACAGCGGTCAGCCTTCAACGAGGTTCGAGGTCTACTCAGACGCTGTGAGGGTGTACGCTATGGCCTGTTCTACCCTGCTGAGCTGAGAATCACCGCGAAAGATGGAGTGAGGCGGAGCTTAAAGATCCAAAGCAGGCCATGGACTTTGTGAGGGACACTCTGAAGCCTTAATGCAAACGATGTGACCTGCAGCAGATTGCTAATTAATAGATGGCGAGTTAAACGAAGACTTTTGGTTATACTTGTATCATTCGGACTTTGGCAGAGACGCTCAGCATCGGAAGAAAAAGTCTGTTGATGGTAATACATATCTCTAGAATTTAAGTGTTTTTCCTGTTAATAAGAGAAATGCAGTTTGTGATAATGTTATATTATTATAACAGTTTGGATTGGAGTTTAAGTCAGTGTGGTGATTGAAGTTAAGATATGCACCCCCCAACCCAACCCAACCCACCCAAGCCCAGGGAGCATGTAATCACATATGGTAAAGGGAGACGGTACTGTAGTTCTAAGTTGAAATTTCCGGGGCCGTAATCATCCAATAAAATGAAGTAAAACAACTTTGTATTCAAAGTTTACTGGAAAAAGTCGAGGTACTGCCATTTTAATACACAGAGATGTAGCATTTGAGGAATCAAAGGAGATAGCTGATAGAGAGGGTCGCTATATTATTGTCCAGGGGAAATTGTACAACCAGCAAGTGATGCTGGCTAACATGTATGCACCTAATTGGGACAATGATAATTTTTTTAAAGACCTAATTACCCGTCTTCCAAACCGTAATAGTCACCTGCTTATTTTAGGAGGCGATTTTAATTGTATACTCCACCCAGTGTTAGACCGATCTAATGCGGCATCTGGGCCACTTAGTAAATCAGCTCGATGTATCAATGAGTTTCTGCAAACTTATGGTATGGTTGATGTATGGAAATATAAAAATCCAACATCGAGGCAATATTCTTTTTCTTTCTGCAGCTCACCAGATCTATTCAAGGATTGATTTAATCTTTATAGACAAGAGAATGTTACCATTATTAGAACATGTGAAACATGTCCTTTCTGACCATAGCCCTGTATTGACGACTCTCTGTTTTCCTGATAACATGCCATCACGAGGTATGTGGAGATTTAACTCTAGGTTATTGACAGATGAGAAGTTTGTTGATTTTTGATCTAATCAGATAGACTACTTTTTTGAAACCATCTGCACGCCTGGTATGACTTACTGTAACCTCTGGGAGACAATGAAGGCTTTTTTAAGAGGGCAAATCATTTCATATAGTGTGGGTATGAGGAAAATACAAATGGAGCGGATCAATCAAATTATTTCAAGGATTAATGATATAGATAAAGAGCACTCTGGATCCCCTACCACTGCTCTATATAAGGAGAGAGGAATTTTACAGTCAGAATTAGATACCATAATTACACATTATGTTTGAGATCTAGACAACAAGAATTGGAGTATGGTGAAAAGGCTAGCAAGTTGCTTTCACATCAGTTGAGGCAGACAACTGAAGCTAAATATATAGCAGAGATTCAGATGGCACATGGAGTAACCACAGATCAGCTGAGTATTAACAATCAATTTAAAACATGTATGAGGAGTTGTCTACATCAGAGCCGCGTGACAGGGTAAATATAGCACTTTTTTTGCTACAATAGAAATACCTACTATCAGTGACCAAGACAAAGCTAATCGTGAACAATCATTATCAACAGTGGAGATTGAACAAGCTATTAAACAAATGAAAAGCGGTAAAGCACCTGGTCCTGATGGATTTATAATTTAATTGTATAAGACGTTTTCACACAAACTATCCCCAATTTTGAAAGAAGTTTTTACGGAAATAATTGAGCAAAAATTATTACTACCAACTATATCACAGTCTATTATCCCAGTTGTAGACAAAAAAGGTAAAGATCCCCTAAAATGCGACTCATATTGCCCTATAAGTTTGCTTTCAAATGATTATAAGATATTAGCTAAGATCTTGGCAGTGAGACTAAATCCTGTAATGCAATGCATTATACATCAGGATCAGACAGGCTTCATAGCTGGGCGGTAATCTACGAAGACTATTTAACATACTCTATTCACAAGGCAGCTCATGCTTTCCAGAGGTGCTGCTGTTGTTAGATGAGCATACAGCCTTTGATCGTATTGAATACGAGTATTTATCCACAGCCCTGAAACATTTGCTTTTGGACCTAGTTTTTGCTCCTGGATTAGTATTCTCTATGCACATCCAACTGCTTGTATAAGAACCAACAGGGTAATATCAGACTATTCCCGCTTATACAGGGGAACAAGAGAGGGTTGTCCCCTGTCCCCTCTAATTTAATATAGCAATATAACTAGCTTTAAGGAAAGAGGAAGATCTGTCAGGTATTGATAGGGGTGGGAGCACCCACAAGATTGTGTTGTATGTGGACGACCTTATAATATACATATCCAACCCAGATATTTCCATACCTAGAGTGATAGAAGTTATACATAGTTTTGGGGGTATATCCAGATATAAGATCAATTTTAATAAAATAAATTATTTCCAATCAATAATGAGGCAAGGCAGTTAGACTTAAACAATTTCCATTTAAAATATCTTATAGCTCTTTTGAGTACTTGGGAATTTCAGAGACAAAACATATACAGAGCTATACAGATGTAATTTCACTGCAGTGATTGAACAACTAAAACAGATTTAAACCGGTGGTCCTTATTACCTATTTCAGAATAAATACAGATAAGATGTCTGTTTTGCCAAGGTTTTTATTTTTATTTCAAAATGTCCCATTATTTATCCCCAAATCTTTCTTTAAGGAGTTAGACAAACATCTGTCTTCTTTCATATGGAATAAAAGCATTCCAAGAATTAGGAAAGCTTTTTTAGAAAGACAGAACGATGTGGGGGGATTGGCATTACCCAACTTTATGTATTATTATTGGTTATGTGATATTGATAAGCTTATCTATTGGGCAGTGCATTTGAATCAGGAGAATACACCTGTTTGGGTAGAAATGGAACAGGCTTCTTGCGGATCAGTATCTCCGTTTTCAATGCTCTGTGTCCCGCTACCATTCAACAAGAAGTATCTGCCAAGCAATCCATTGGTGACTAATTCCTTAAAAATATGGGCCTCACACTTTAAGCAAAAGCAAGCACTTTCATTTCAACCCATTACTTCCAATGCATTGTTTCCGCCATCCTTAATTGGTCACGCGTTTCAGGTGTGGCTTAGAAAAGGACTCAGATATGTAAGGGATGTTTTTCAGGGCAGTAGTTGTATGTCATTTGAACATATGGTCAAAACATTTGATATTTCTAAATACTATTTGTATAGGTATCTCCAGGTACAAAGCCTAGTCAAAATAGTAGCCAAAAAAAGTAGTCTAAATTGTAATACCCTTTCAACCACTCCTCCTCATGGTTGGATCGAGGATATTTTTGACTTGAGCGTATCTGAGCGGGGTCTGATATCAACAGTGTACAGTTTGATCCAAACAGTAGTCTCACCATCTTTGGATTGATTAAAGAAACAGTGGGTCACTTTGGAAGTGTAGTCCCAGAGACCGTCTGGCAGTCAGCAGTTAAGTGAATTCATTCAACATCCATATGTGTCAGGCATGGGCTATTATAATGTACGATAATTCATAGGCTACACTTTTCTAGAAGTAAACTGGCGAGAATATTCCCAGAAATAGACCCGGCGTGTTCTAGATGTCACAGAGGTGAGGCTACTTTGGGCCGTATGTTCTGGACATGTCCAGCTCTAGGACCATTTTGGTCTGCGGTCTTCGAGACATGTTCATACATTTGTGAAAAGGAGATAGAACCGGATCCAATAATAGCAGTATTTGGTGTGACATCTGAGAACCTCTTACTACACCAGGTCAATCAGATGCATCTCTTTCTCTTCTTTGCTGGCCCGACGGCTAATACCCCTACAATGGAAGTCAAATAAACCACCAACACATGTCAAGAGGGTAGAAAGTGTAATGGCATATTTAAAGTTAGAGAAACTCAAATACTCCATGCAAGGCTCCATTAACAGATTTTTTTTAAGTTTGGAGACATTTCCTTTTGTGATTTTGAAGACCGATTCATTCCAAACACTAATTAGCAAGCTCCCCCAGCCCTCCTCCTCCCATTTTATTTCATCATTATTATTATTTATTTTTAAGTACTATGTTTCTGATGTCATGTAAAGTGTTAGGTTGATGATTGGTGTGTACATTTTGGAAAGTTTCAATACAAATATTTGTCTATATACAATTATTTATGAAAATACATGATGCATTACAACGTACATTATGAACATCTTTATAATGCATTATACATAAAGGCTTTAAGTAAAGTGTTACCAAGATTTTAATTCAAACAAAAGCTACAGAGCTATCATATGACTTCAGAAGACCTGCGCACAAATCCTACTTTAATGGTCTTATTTGTGTTTTTGGAGTTCGATTAGTCTTTTCCTGCTAAATCTATCCTGCTGTGATTCACAGAAGAAAAGTATGGAGTGGAGTGATAATGACCGAATTGTCATTTTTAGGCAAACTATCCCTGTAAATACATTCCCACATCTCTTTCTCTCATTCGGCGAGAGTTGGATGTGTTGTTTTTTACCCGCGGGGCTACAGATCCACCCCACTGACTCTACCCAGCTCAATTTAACTTCACAATTACACACATTTACATATGGATTACATCCAATATACCACTAACGGGACCTGCAAACTTCATAACGTTATCATTAACTATCCTTTCGGAAAATGAAAGAATGTATTTCAGAACAGATACATCCACTAATAAGCACACTGTATTTCTATATCTTCTGAAGAAGTCATCGGCGTGAAACTGGGTTTAAAAGGCTGAGGGAAGCGAGTTTTAACTCCGCTGTCGATCACTCAGTGGCTCAACATTGCAAATGCATCTTTGAGGAACAATTATAGTTGCTCAAACGATAAAATAAAACAAAACTATAAATATAGAAAAGGTGCTCACAGCCTGGGTTTGATTGGAAAAATGAAATATGCATTGTACCGACAGTCTATGCTAGATGCTGTTCTGTGTTAGTTTTAGTGTGTTGGATGCTGAATGCGTGTTTTGTGTGTTACTAAAGTACCGTTCAAACGTTTGGCGTCAGTACGTTTTATACTTCAAGAAAGCATTAAATTGATCAAAAGTGACAGTAAAGATGTTTTTGTTACAAAAGTGTTCTTTGGAACTTCCGATGTATCAAATAATACTCAAAAATAAAATGTATCAGTTTCCACACCAATATTCAGCAGCTTAATTCAGCATTGATAATAATCATAATTTATTTCTTAAACAGCATATTAGAATGATTTCTGAAGATCATGTGACACTGAAGACTGGAGAAATGATGCTGAAAATACAGCTTTGATCACAGAAATAAATTACATTTTATTTAATTAACAGTTATTTTAAATTGTAAAATTATTTCACAAAATTCTTATTTGTGATAATTCAATTTTTACTGTATTTTTAATAATCAAATAAACAGCCATGGTGGGCAGAAAAAACTAAACAAACGTATTTTATAAACAAACAATCTTAAATAAATTGATGCAGCTAGGAGATGACATGAATGCTTTTACACTACAATTACAATTACATAAATAACACTGTTAGAGACATGTTTCAAAATAACATTGTCAGTATATAAATATGAAAAGATACTTCTGCATATGAAACGAGTGACTGTCTTGATGAGCGAGTCATTGAATCATTCACTTAATCAATTCGTTCAATGTTTGAATGGCGTAATGGTTGCGTAATGGCAATGTTTGAATGGTTGCCGAGGCATTTATCATGTTTTTGGTTTATTATTTTGGTTTATAGACATGACAAAGGTATCTTTTTAAAAATATACGTTTATATGATTTATTTGCCCTATTTTCCTGTCCAACAAAATCTAAACTCACGATTTGAGGAATCATTCACTTAATAAACACACACACACACACACACACACACACTGCAAGTACACACACACACACACACACACACACACACACCACACACACACACACAGAGACACACACACACACACACACACACATGACACACACACACACACACACACACACACACACACACACACACACACACACACACACACACACACACACACACACACACACACACACACACACACACACACACACACACACACACACACACACACACACACACACACACACACACGGGTTGTGTGAGTGACTGGCAGCACTTCATATTGTGCCGTGAGGGAGAAAGCGAGTGAAGAGGGTTTATTTGCTGTTATGGAGCAGAGCGGAGAGAGAAATATGAGCTGGATGGAAGGATAGACGGATATGCTTACGTAATCTCCGGATTATAATCCTCATAACTGAAGAATGAAAAGTGGAAAAAAGAAAAGCAACAGAAAGTTAGAATAAATAAATAGACACTTGAGAGCAGAATGTGAAGGCAAATGGGGCAGATGGGGTTTGATCAGGGCTGGTGAGATCTAATCATATCCATTAATAATTCACCAATATAACAGTACAGTACTCGAACAACTGGAGCAGAGTTACCGACTTTAACAACGTTCTTGTACTGAATCTTAAATCAGAGACACTATTAAACATCTCTGTCTTCATGTTCTTACTCTCTCAAGAACAGAAGGATGGATGCCATGGTGTGGACATTTTCCCAGCCATTAATAAACTAATGATTATACTACATTGTTCAAGATATTTGTCTGTAGCTATTTTGCCACCAACCCATTTTATGCAAATTCTGGGATATGGCATAAACCAATGCTAGATGGAAACGCCAAGATATGCATCGATTCTAAAACTGTGCATAAACTTCCACACGAATGCGTTCCCAAACACCAGGCATCCGAACGCAAGGTAAGACAACAGCATTTGTTATTGTGTTTTGTCTGGCGCAAGTCATTTATTGCATAGGAAAAGAGAGGAAAAGGCTTTGAATTATTTATTTATTTTATTTAATTAGTCATTTAGCAGATGCTTTTATCCAAAGCGACTTACACGTGAGAATTGTCCTGGTTAGCCTAACGCAGTACACATAGGCAGGTGTTGTTTATGAAAACGAGTATATATAATATAGAAATTAGAAACCTAGTGTTAGTTTTACAAGAAAAGCTAGCAGTTAGAGAATAAATATGCAGTTGATAGAGGGTCAAATGTGTGTGTGTTTTGTTTAAATACAAAGAAGACAGATTAGATCAAATAGAATTAGAATAGAGAGTGCTAGAGTTAGAGGGTCACATAAAGATGGAGGAGATGTGTTTTTAGTCGTCTCTTGAAGATGGGTAAGGATTCAGCTGCTCGGATTGAGTTAATTATTAATACGTTGCACCAGTTTCCCAAGTTTATTTTTGCAATATTCCAATCTTGCACACAAGTCAAACTTCCCGTTTTGGATGGAAACAGAGCTAATGACGCTCAGCATCTATAGTGCTTACTTTGATCTTCACATTTTGCTCTTTCTTTGAAGAAACGAATGCTTATTATTCTACATAAAACAACAATAAAAAACACAATGTCAAACTTGCTTATATTAAGCATAGAACGGATGATGTACAAAGCAGCATGTGACATGGACACAGATACTTTAGAATTAAGAATTAGTTCTTATGATGTCCTTTGTTTTATGAAATAGTGACCTTGTTGTACTAAGTCACTGCCTCATCTTGATTTAATTAATTACCACAACATGACCACGATTTAATAAACTGAAATTCATTCTTACAGTTCACCCCAAAAAAAACATAAATGAAAATATATTCTGAAGAATGTGGTTAACCAAACACAGTCGATGGTACCCATTGACTTTCATAGTATTTATTTTCCATACTCTGGAAGCCAATGGCTGCCATCAACTTTCTGGTTACAACATTCTTCAAAGTATCTTCTTTTGTGCTCAATGTATCATGTTTGGATCGACATGAGGCTGAGTAAATTATAAACATTTTATTTCTGGGTAAACTGTCACTTTAATTCCTGGCAACAATATATATATATATATATCCTGATATGTCATGTGTGGGGCTCCAAATATATCCATATTATAATTTATCAAACAATATATGAAAGATTAGAGAATTTCCCCTTACTTTAAAAATAATGCTTAGCCTGTGGTTCATTATTATTTTAACAATGAAACAAAAACAAACTCACGTATAGAAATATTGTCAAAAATTTGCTTGTGATGTTTGTTTTGAAACCAAATTGTCTTGTCAGTTCTCTTTTCTTGTAGCGTCTGTGGTTCAATTGAACTAAATTATTTTTAATTCTAGAAAAGAAAATCAAAATGTGTAAAACCCATAACACAAGACTAGTGCTGAAATCATATTTAGGGCCAAATAAAATGGCATTAAAAATCACTGAAATCACAAGCAAAATAATTAATATTCAATATATCGTCCAGCTCTAACATTAGCAATCGTTTCTGTAGAAAGACAAGCCAGAACCAACCGCAAGACATAAACAAGAGCAACTGCTGACACACACACACACACACACACACACACACACACACACACACACACACACACACACACACACACACACACACACACAGGTGTCGGGGGTAATTACCACACACACACACACGGAGTTTGGGTTTAATAACTGCAGCAGGTGCACAACACAATCAATGATTGATGGAATTAAAGTGGAGACTATTAAAGATCATTTTGCTGCGTCCATCTTAATGACAGGGATATTAATGGACACGAGCAGCCCATCAACACTCACTCACACTGATAATACCTGATGCCTGTACATAGTGAATGAACTTTATAATGAAGTTGAACAAATCTTAACGTTGTTACTGTTAACTAAAACTATAAAAAAAATAAAAAAAATTGACATTTAAATAAAGATGAAATAAAATCTAAATTTTAGATGAACAGTTAAACCTTAAAAAAAAAAAAATTGAAAATGAGAAATTTTACCCTGGCAGCAAAAGGACATAATAATTTCTTACTACTACTACTATTAATAAATTGAAGCAAAAACAATTACATTAAAACTATATATATATATGTATATAGTAATAATAATAATAATGACAAAAGAACATTAAATTGTTTTTGTGAAATTTCAAAACTGAAAATAGTCAGATAAAAGGCAATTCAAAATGTTAATAAACACTATAATAGTATAGATTTACTACTAAAGTAACAATGATTTTCACACATAAATGAAACCACAGTTATGAAACATTACAATACTTACATATAGTCATAGTTCTAGCTTTAATGAGTAAAACCCATGATGATGCATCAGACTGATCACGTGTTGTAACGTATTATACTGTCAAGTACTTGACTAACTTTATATAACAATCACCTTGACTATTATTTGCATGTAACTTTGTGTGAGAACATACAGCTGATCAAGGTGAATTATAATAATACATTCAGAATGCATATAAAATGGATCATAATTAGCATTTTTCACAAACAGGATATAAAACAAAGCCAGAAGCTCTTAACAAAACGAAGCAATTCTTTATTTTCCAACTAACGGTAAGTGAAAGACGGTGCTTAACCTTCAGAAACAAATCTTATATAAGCAGGGCTCTTATATGTACATGCATAAACATATATTAATGTTAATATTTAACTAACTTTAACTCAGTTAGTGAGAGAGACTGGAAAACACGATCATTGCATTTCTGTGTGATATTTATGTGAAGATCAAGAGCAAATTTGAAGATGTATTTTAAAGGGCAGAAATGCAGCACTTTACATCGGTGAGGTAACAAAGTGAGTATCTGGACACATGAAGACAATAATGGATGTGTTTATGTGTCTCAACAAGAACAATAAAGATAAACATCATAACCTCGAATAGCTTTTTTCAGATAATTACTAAAGTTACAGCGATGTGTGTGTTTATATACACGCAAAAAAATGCTGGGTTAAATACAACCTAGAAATATGGACAAACCCAGCGACTGGGTCGTTAAATGTTTAATTCAACCTTCTGGGTAGCTTTATTTAACTCAATCGTTGTTTAAAAATTACTATATGGCTGGCTTAAAATAAACCCAAAATAGGTTGTAAATAAAAAGTTAGATGCATAATTGCTAGAGGCATCAGCAAAATAAAAGTTGACCATTTATTAATAAGCAATTTTAAAAAGTGTATCATTTATTTAGTATTTATTCAAGTTATTAATGCATGTCCATTTGTTGAACATATAAACATTTACATGTATGCATTTAGCAGACGCTTTTATCCAAAGCAACTTACAGTGCATTTAGGCTATCAACTTACAGTGCATTTGTTCCCTGTCAATATGTATTTTTCAGTATTACATTTTTTCTGCATATAAATAAATGTTAAATTACAACATTTTTTGGGTTCATTTTAAGCATGAAATATAGTCATTTTAAATCAAGAGTTCAGTTAAATAAACATTTAACCCAAACGCTGTGGGTCAAAACAACCCAGGGTTGTGCTGGGTTCGTCCATATTTCACCCAGCTGCTGGTTCGTCCATATTTCACCCAGCAGCTGGGTTCGTCCATATTTCACCCAGCTGCGTGAATCGTTCATATTTAACCCAGCTGCGTGAATTGTTCATATTTAACCCAGCTGCTGGGTTCGTCCATATTTCACCCAGCTGCGTGAATCGTTCATATTTAACCCAGCTGCTGGGTTCGTCCATATTTAACCCAGCTGCTGGGTTCGTCCATATTTCACCCAGCTGCGTGAATCGTTCATATTTAACCCAGCTGCGTGAATTGTTCATATTTAACCCAGCTGCTGGGTTCGTCCATATTCACCCAGCTGCGTGAATCGTTCATATTTAACCCAGCTGCGTGAATCGTTCATATTTAACCCAGCTGCGTGAATCGTTCATATTTAACCCAGCTGCGTGAATTGTTCATATTTAACCCAGCTGCTGGGTTCGTCCATATTTAACCCAGCTGCGTGAATTGTTCATATTTAACCCAGCTGCTGGGTTCGTCCATATTTCACCCAGCTGCGTGAATCGTTCATATTTAACCCAGCTGCTGGGTTCGTCCATATTTTACCCAGCTGGGTTGTTTTTAAATGAGGCCGGACTGATGCTCAATTCTCTGCAATCTGTTTGATCAAACCTTGGATTTAGAGATGGCTAATTGCAACAGATAATGTAAGATTTCAATAATGCATTATTTAATAATGTAAGAAGTGGTAGAATTTGCATCAATTCTATTTAAAATCCTGGACAGATGGTCTAACGCTTTATTAAGTTATGTGACAGTGTAATGAATTTGTGGAAAGCCCCAAACCAATCGCACGTTACAAAACTCTTAATTAGCTCACGCTCTTGTCTGAGTCTCTTCACCAGAGTTAAATCTGCATTTCTCGCTCTTGTCTTGAGGGAATAATACCCAATATTTCTCACACCGATCCGGTCTCCAGAAACCCCATCCCTTGGCTTCTCCTGAAGTTACAGTATGCAGATGTAAGTCATTCACACCTTGCTTCACCGTCTCTAAAACACACTCGAGCTGAATAAGCCCCGGCGCATCTGAAGTTTAATTGAACGAGATACTGGCGACTCATTACGTTAACGACGTCCTGCTGGGAGTTTAACAAACACAAGAGCCTCTCCTCCCTCAGGTATCCGATTGATGGTTTCAAATGAATGGGAATTATGATAAAGAGAGCGCTTTTAAAGCATTTAAGTGAATTAGCAGCAATTTGTCATATCGTCTCCCTCCGTCTCAACAGTGAATCTGCATCCCAATGGCAGCCGTAATTGAGTTAGTTGGAGGCAGAAAGTCTTGACGGAGATGTGAATAATGTCTTTGAGGTGCAGAGCGATGAAGACACGCACAGAACAGGGTTTAATTGAGTCACAGATGAATTAATAAAAGGAATGACACATGGATCAAACCCAGAACGCCCACGTCAATCTGAGTCAAACACACGCAAAATGATGATTATGACATATTGGTGCTCTTGAAAACTGTTTTTTTAGTCTGTCTAGTTCTCGCTGCTGTTGTTTTTCTTTATTTTGCATCAAGTCAAGCAGGCAATGCAATTCTGATACTTCGTCTACATCAGCTGCCATTGAGTCGAATGTAAACTACAGCACATTGCATGTAGTTTTATATACTAAGACAGTGGATTTGTATCACATTAATAAATAACTATTATATCCTAATACAATCTCTGAATATCACTTACGTGATTGTTTGAGTTGAACATAGCAAAATAAATGCTTAAAAAGTCGACAGTTAATTTAGTATAAAACTGACATCTGTTATTTATTGTAAAAACAATATTTGACTAACACAATTTAATTGTTAATATTTCAAATATTTACGAATGTATAAATTATACTGATCAGAACAATTATAACTGTATTTGCACTATGGCTAAGTTTACACTGCAGCAGAATACGGTCATATAGTCATGTTGTATTTGAGTCTTTAATACGGTTATATTCACACACAGTACGGTTATTTACAGGAGTGGCATCTGTACATTTCCAGGACTCGCTCGGAAAACACGAGCTATGTGATCGGAACAGGACTGGACCAAAATAAAAAGTTATAAATCATTAAATAATATTTGTAGTGATTTTATTTATGATTTTTTCAGCCTGTTTGGGTAAAATCATCTTAAAATGCCTATAAGTGCTCACAGTTCTTAAAACGCTTGAACCCTGGTAATTGCTGGTATATTTTCCACATGTATTTACACTATATGTCCAGCTGATAGAAAAAAAAGAAAATATTTGACTAATTCTATTTTTAAGATGATACTTAAAATTTTTGTTAAATTAAATCAAAATATTTGAGAATTAAAAAATTATACTTTAAGTATATATTTAACTCATTCCATATCAATAAGTGATTTTATGCTTTCAAATTGTGCTAGCTAAAATCGGCTATTTTAGTGAATTCAAATGAAAGTTCACATTACTCGTAAACATTAGTTTTGAAATGGGCTTACTCAAATATTTCAGTTACCTTAATTTGTTTTCAAATAGTTCATATACTAGCTATTCATATCAAGGAGTTAATTTTGTGTTATTTATTTTAATGTTTTACTTACATTTACTTAGCTCTTAAGGTGCACTTCATTGATTGTTTTAAAATGTACTTGATATTCTAATGTTTCACCAAAAATCGGAGTAGTTTTTAGAGTGTACGCTGTGACTGGAGAAAAAAAAAAGTCAATTTACTCGCATTTTATCACGTCTTAATGTGTTCAGCCAACTAACTACTGTATGCTATTAATTATAAATCAATTTATGTTGAGACATGCATCATTTTTGTTGCATTAGCTGAAACTGCATGGGTGGATTTTCAGCACACTGTACAGGACTGAACTGGGAAAGTAAATGTAAAAATACGTTTTGTTTAATGCATTTTTGACAAAACCCTGATATCGGTTAATGTTCGGTTAAGTTAGATATTTAAAAGAGTTTGTATTGTTGAACATTTTGTGGTTAACATAATTTTGAAGAACAGAGACTGCAGTTACAAACTAAGTCTATTAGTGGATTTGACTTAATTCCATGCTAGGCATTTACCTGAAAAATATAAATGCAAGAACTGGCATAAGAAAAAAGTCAATCATAAGATCGTCGGTAAAGAAATAAAACTCACACACACACACACACACACACACACACACACACACACACACACACACACACACACACACACACACACACACACACACACACACACACACACACACACACACACACACACACACACACACAGGTGACAGGTGGAGAAACAGGCACACACACACACACACACACACATGTACACAGGTACACACACACACACACACACACACACACATCAGCAGAAAACACGAACAGAGAAATGAAAGAACAAAACAGACACAAAATAACTTCAAAAGTGTAACAGTGATGAAATAAAATCAAACTGAAAAAGAAGCAATGACAACGACCGTTACACAACACTCAAACAGTTCAGAAGACCTTGCCATAGTATGACAAGCATCATTTTCTTTTCTTTTTCATGGAAAAATGATACCTCTGTAGTAGATACCTGTGCTCTAATGTGTTTTCCAGACACAAATTAAATAAGTTCATGAAAAGTGTAAACAGCGATGAAATTAAACACTGTTATGAATATTCATTGGAGGATAAATTGGCTTCGCATTTTGTAATACATGAGCTCTTAAAACAAATATAATAAAATGATTCTGATCAGATAAGTCACATTACAATCTGCTGTAAACAGTCTTAATATATTAATCCTGGAGGAGCAGTGAAACATTCAGCTGAGCTTTAGATGTGAGGTGCTATTACTAATGCATTTCTGTTTCTAAAACTAGATCATTTTACAAACCCTCATGTTATTGCAAAACTTTCTTTAATGTGAAGCACAAAAGATGATGCTTTTGAAAACCGTCTCAGTGAATTTTCAACCAGAATCCAGTTTGCTCTGGACCCCATTGACTTTCATTGTTTGGACAAAAACATTCATCTTTCGTAGATATTTTGTAGATATAAGGCTCACAGGTTTGGAGCCACACAAGCATGACTAAATGAAAACCAAATGTTCATTTTTGGGTGAACCATCCCTTGAATTTATGTTCCCCACAGAGTCATGTGTTTGTTCAGGTTTGTGAACATCACTGCTGCTGCGGTTGTCCGTTGTATGATTTATAACAGTCGTGTCTAAGAAATAAGAAAGATTTAAAAGCATGTGATGTGATTTATAAGGCTATTTGGAAGGTCGAGTTATTAACCGCAAACCAACCAACGGCCGGCCTGCTCCACTCACAGAGGTCACGACCTCCACGCCTCACTTCTGTCACACAACAAATCCAGATATATGCCTTAATTTATGTGTGTGTGTGTGTGTGTGTGTGTGTGTGTGTGTGTGTGTGTGTGTGTGTGTGTGTGTCCAGCGGCTGCAGGTCCAGAGCTAGTGCATTTCAAACGTGGACAAAAGAGCACATATAGACTTTTATAATTTACAGTCTGCCTCATCTAGAGAAGTGGACCAGATATAGACAGCGACAGCATCTGAAGGGGGCGTGGCTAAATGTTTAGCCAATAAAATGTCCCTTGAGGGACAGTGCCCCGCCCACTTAATTATAAATAGCAGCTGCCACTCCTCAATCATTTGACATGTCAACATAGACATAGATGGGATGCTTTTTAAAATAAATTATAAAATGTATTCAACAAGAATGCATTAAATTGATTGAAAGTGACAGTAAAGTAATGTGACAAAATATTTATATTTGAAATAAATTCTATTCTTTTAAAAGTTTGAAAATACAAAATATGAACCAGCACAACTGGGTTCAACATTGATAATAATCAGAAATGTTTCTTGAGCAGTAAATCAGCATATTAAAATTATTTCTGAAGGACACTGAAGACTGGAGTAATGATGCTGAAAATACAGCTGCGCATCACAGAAATAAATTACAGTATAACAGATTGACAAAAAAAGTATTTTGAATTCTAATAATATTTCACAATTTTGATTGTACTTTTAATCAAATAAAGGCAGCCTTGGTGAGCAAAAGACACTCTTTCAAAATAACTGTGTAGACTGCATTATATAGAATACAGAATTACTCGTATCACAATATGAGACTTTGGTGTTGAACATAAACAAATAAACACAATCACAATTTTGTAAGTGTTTCTGTTTAGTCTCTTATTAGAGCAAGCAATCAGACGTCTACAGACCAAACCAATAAAGCCGAGTATGAAAACTGCTAACGAGAGACCGTCATTATCTCATTATTAGCATGAATAGAACGTCTGATTACAAGAATATCCCATTTAATCTAAGACCCCATGGAGGGAGGAGATGTGTGGCTGTAATAACCCTCGCTCGTGAATTAATCAAACTCATCACCTCCGCTCGCTGTTGTTACTCGGTTTTATACGGTCCCCTTCAACATGAATATCAAGAAATATTTCTAACTAATTCTCCATAATAGAGCGCAGCAGCAGCATGGCTCTGGATGTAAGAGTCACATTTGTTTCTTCCACAGAGAAATTGATTCAGCAATAACATATAAACCTCTCGAGACAGAGATAACACGAGGACCAAAACTGAAGATTGAGAACTACACACTACACTACCCATAATCCTCCAGCAGGATCCACCAATCAGAGAAGCTGTCACTCTGGGAGTGGAGTAACAGTGATCGTTCAGCCTCATAAAACATTGTAAAGGACATAATCGAATCAGTCTCTACATAACCAGTTCATACCCTTGTGAAAAGTTTTTTGACCCAGTTCAGTAGGACTTAAGTACATATTTATTTGTAATTTCATAATTATATTATGTTTGGTAGGTTAAAATGTACTCACACGTATTTATAATCAACTAAAATACTTAAATTGTCATTTCACGAGAGTTGTATGTTATGTATTTTTTACGTCTGTAATTATACATTTGTAATGGCGAAGTTTAAATTAGTACATTTAATATATACAAACTTTTATACTACAGTGTTGTCAACACATCGACACAAGTGTACTTATTTAAAGCACAACAAAAGATTATTAAAAACATGATTTCAAATGTATGCTAAAGTAAAACTTTTAATCAGTGTACTTAAAAGTGTACTTAAGTGTGTTAAATCATAAAAGTGTCTCTTTTGCCGTTTATTTCATTAACATTATATTATCTGCAAATACCGATTAGTTTTTGTTTTTAAATATGCTTTAAAATACTACAAGTGCACATTCAAGTGCATACTCAATTAAGCACACTTATTTTTCACAAGGGTATGCATTTTAATATCTTGTAGAAAACATCACATATATTGCATACTTTAATAGTTTCATGGCTATTTTTGCTTTCATTGATTTTCAATCTCTTAAAATACACTTAGTACAGTCTTGTACCTTGGACTTTTTTAAATGTTCTTCAAATCAATGTTTTCAATGCTGTGATTTATTTCTGGTTCGGTTAAAAGCGTTGAATATGTTTCTAAAAAGCCTCGAGAGAAAAATAAATAAGACAATTAAACCATGAATCCCAAGGCCACTGCAAACATCGCTGGTGAGCTCGACACATGAACACCTTCGGATTGCATGTGTCAGAGTCAGGATGTATTCACTTCAATCAGATGTCAGTTCTCTGGGCGAAGGTACACGTCAGTCCAGTTTGTCCCTTTAACATGCGGTGATGCACTGTGAAATCTCGCCTCATCCACAGCAGTAATACTACCATATCATTGGCTTAAAGCATCCGATTAGCATGCATCACACATACAAAAGCACACACATGAACATCTCACTGTCCTGCTCTCTATGCTGGATCTGAGGGGACAGCCATAAATTAGCATATTTATAGTCCTTTCAGTGCTCTGCTCTCCTGAGTGGCTCCGGTGATGAATATTCATGTGCACGCAGAGGTTAATTTGGGCAGAATGTCTGCTGCTCTTTCCTGTGAAACAACACAGATCTTCAGGTAACGACAACCTCCCCACTGAATACATAGACAGACACACACGCACACCGTGGGATAACTGTTCCAGTTTTACTTTCACCTCAACCTACAACAACATGAAAAATTAGCCATACCAGTTTCTCTGTAGATGTTCAATGGGCCGCTTACACTTCTGTTTATAAGCATGAAATGTGTCATTTCTGTGCAATTAGTTCCGTAAAAGAGAGCAGCATAATGACTGTTTCCAAACAGGTTTCCACTTTTCCGTCCCATTACCTGCCATTGGTTTTGTCAGGTTACTAGAAAAAACTGAGCAAGTCAACTGATCTGAGTGAAATATACGTGGAAATTTGGTCTAAGATGTTTTGTAAAACTACATTTAGACATCACATTACATTTGTAGAAGCGTAAATGCTAATGGCTAGTCCTGATCCATTTCTAAAGCAAAATAGCATTCTCAGAAAACCCCACCCACTCAGACCCACCTTTTAGAGGCTCCTCCCCAAAGTCCCCACCCCTCATTGACCACACCCACCAGAGAACCACCCACATACTGCTGACTCCACCCTTCACACAGTCACTTTTCATAGATTCAACCCTGCACAGGCCCCATCTTTTAAAGGCTGCTCCCTAAAGTCTCCTCCCCAAAGGCTCGACAACTCACAGACTACACCCAAGCTCTATGCATCATATTAATTAACATGTAAATGTAAGACTCTACCCATCACAGGTGTTACCTTTCAAAGACTCTACCCCAAGGGTAGGCAACGTCGGTCCTGGAGTGCTGATGTCCTGTAGAGTTTAGCTCCAACCCTGAAAAAAACTCACCTGTCTGTAGCCCTAGGAATTCTGAAGACCTTGATTAGCTTGTTCAGGTGTGTTTGATTGGGGTTGGAGCTAAACTCTACAGGACAGCGGCACTCCAGGACCAACGTTGCCTACCCCTTCTCTACCCTAACAGAAAACATCCACCAGCTGCCCCTCCATTTATGACTGGCTCCACCCACCAGAGGCCTCATCTTTCAAAAGCTACTTGCTACTTGCTCCATCTTTCATAATCCAAGACCCCACCATAACAGAACACATCCACCAGATGTCCCACCATTTACAGGCCCCATCCTTCACAAACTCAACATCTCAGACACCACCCACCACAGGCCCCACCTATGAAAGACTCCTCCACAGAAGACCAAGTCCAACAGACCCCCCCCCAGACCCCACACTTCAGAGACAACACCCACAAGAATCCACCCACAACAGATCATAGGATCCCCCCTCCAAAGAGCCCATGCCACAAGCCCCACCCCTCAACAACCACACCTCTCAAAGATTTCACCTACCATAAGCACTACCTTCCAAACAACCCTCACCAAGACCCCACATCGTCCATCTCTCAATGACCCCACCCCCCTTAATCTCCATCCCTCTTATAAATTCACCTCATATACAACAGGTCCTACTTCTCAAAAAACCCACCCTAACAGAACACATCCACCAAATGCCCCACCCTTTATAGACTACTGGCACCACCCTTTCATAATCACCTCTCAAAAACCCTACCCTAACAGAACACATCCACCAGATGCCCCACCCTTCATAGACCCCACTGATGACTGACTCCACCCCTTCACAAGCTCAACCTCTCAGACTCCACCCACCACAGGCCCCACCCATCAAAGGCTCCTCCCTCCGAAGAGCCAATGCCACAGTCTCCAGCTCTTCATAAACTCCACCCACCATATACCCCCACCCACCAAAGGCTCCTCCCCCCAAACAGCCCATCCCACAGGTCCCATCCCTCACTGTCAGGCTTACTTGATGTTATCAAGGCATCCAGAGTCTGGCTTCAGGATGGCAGTGTGGTGGAACATCTTGTAGAGAGCGATTCCCAGGAAGATCACATTCAGCTGGGAAGAACAGAAGCACATGATTAGTTGAGGATTCACACATGAGGAGACCAGGGGGCTGTTTCATAAAACAAGTTTAACAAACAAGCCTGGCTTATTTCAGTTATTCTGACTTATTTTGAACCAAATCAACTGACAATAAGTCAGACTAACTTAAATAAACCTGGCTTATTTGGTAAACTTGTTGTATGAAACAGGCCCCAGCAGTGTTTTAAATGTATGTTATAGGGAGTATCAGAGGTGGTTACCATGATGATGAGCGTGGCAGGGCCTATAAAACTCCAGATGAAATAAGTATCCAACCGCAACCAGCAACTGAAAATGAGAAATGAGAAACAAATCACTCAAGAATCAAATCTACACACTCACACTCACACTCACAGACACTAACACTAACACTAGACACTAACTACACACACACACAGAGACACAGACACGCACGCATGGACGGACGCACGCACGCACACACACACAGGAAGTAATACCGCAGGTTGTCTCCAAGGTTCTTGTGTTTTTTGGCTGATACATGAGAGTTCTTTCAATTATTCAGACTTTAATTTCCGCAATTAGACAAAACGTCATCCCTCCTGCGACCACACACACACACACACACACACACACACACACACACACACACACACAAACACACACAGATTTCAGCAAGACTATGCATGAAGACCAGTCTTAATTTCATTGACGTTTAATTTTCCATGATTTCCGTCAATAGCATTATTTCACCAACGTAAACAACATGATAATAATATAAAAACTATTTTTGAATGACAAAAACAAGGACGAAAATGTATTGACATTTTTGTCAAGGTATACAAATTCTCGATTGGCCATTATTCATGTAAGATTACCAGATTGTGTCTTCAGTGAATGTAAACTGCTGGGAGAATATCGGATGCGTGTAGCAGTATATTGAATCCGTGTGCATTCAGTTTTAAAGGGACAGCAGATTAATTGAGTTTCTCTTGTCTGTGTCCTTGTTGTTAACGAATCAACAAAAAGAAAGAGAAAATCACTCACTGCTCTTGAATGAATCACTTTAATAGCACTAATAAAAATTAATCTAGTCTTAATTTAGATAAATAAACATGTATGCTTTAAAGAATGAAAGATGTTGTTTGCAAGTTGTTATAAAGAATGCATATTATATAACCATTCATATTTCATTTGGCACTTATTTCAAATGAGCACCATGTTCTTGTTACTTTATGAAAACTGGTTTTATTTCATTTTGAGATAAAGACATTATGTGTAAGAGCAGTTAAATCTGTGTCTATATTGCATGTTCAAATCATTCATATTACCAGATGATTTCTCCAGGAATACATAATGAGTTTGGACATTTTAGAGAAATGCTTAATAAATGCATTACACTGTAACTAAACGCATTAGATGTGTGACCCTGGAGCACAAAACCAGTCTTAAGTCGCTGGGGAATATTTGTATGGGTCAAAATTATCCATTTCTCATTTATGACAAAAATCATTAGGATATTAAGATCATGTTCCATGAAGATATTTTGTAAATGTCCTACCGTAAATATATCAAAAATATATTTTTGATTAGTAATATGCATTGCTAAGAACTTAATTTGAACAACTTTAAAGATGATTTTTTGCACCCTCAGATTGCAGATTTTCAAATAGTTGTATATCAGACAAATATTGTCCTATCATAACTTTATATAATTTACTAGATAAGGAAAATGGCATAAGATATTTAGTCTTGTTTCCAGGAGAGAAAAAAAATATACAAAAAATAAGTGAATTTTGCTTAAATTAAACAAGTCAAATTATCTACTAGCACTGGCAGATAATTGTACTTATTTTAGAGAAATACACTTAATATATTTTATTCCTCCTGGAAACAAGACTAAGAGTCAGTTTTAATAAACAGGGCAATTTAGCAGGAGAGCGCAATCCCAAAACAGCACCGATGGGAGGGAAATGTCTGCGTGTGATTTACTAACTACGCACAAATTAAAGAACACAGACCAAACATCTCATTTACATACAAAAAATGAAGGGCTGTAACAGTTTTGATAGATCTGGTATTGCGTGACTCATAGTTGAGAGTTTAAAATCGTCTTTTATCTCCTGAAGCAAATTAAAAATAACATGACTTGGCAAACGATATGTTCGGATGATGTGCTCTTTCCAAATACATTAAAACGTGGAAAAATCATCTCCCTTCTACCTCGATATTTTCGAGAATATTTTCATACTGAAAATATCCTGTTCTCTATGGTGCCTCCTCCTAGCAACAATAATTGCAGCCATTTCAAGCGCAAACGTTAGCAAAATGCGTTGCGTGATTCATTTTGTATTCTTTACACGTGCAACACGTCTATAAATGATAATTGAGAGTGTGCAAGCTATTAGTACAACTGTGTGTGTGTGTGTGTGTGTGTGTGTGTGTGTGTGTGTGTGTGTGTGTGTGTGTGTGTGTGTGTGTGTGTGTGTGTGTGTGTCTGTGTGTGTGTGTGTGTGTGTGTGTGTGTGTGTGTGTGTGTGTGTGTGTCTGTGTCTGTGTCTGTGTCTGTGTCTGTGTGTCTGTGTCTGTGTCTGTGTGTGTGTGTGTGTGTGTGTGTGTGTGTGTGTGTGTGTGTGTGTGTGTGTGTGTGTCTGTGTGTGTGTGTGTGTCTGTGTCTGTGTCTGTGTCTGTGTCTGTGTATGTGTGTGTGTGTGTGAGACTCACACTCTGTCCGTCCCGTAACTGTGGTAATCCACTGCTGCAGATACGGACACGATGAGCGCAGGAATGCCGTATCCGGCCAGGTAGAAATACCTCCTGCGCGAATGCTCGCTCTCGAACACCTCCACCAGCATGATGTAGAGCTGAACGCCTTCCAGAAACATCCACGTGAACGCAGACAGGAAGAAGAAATGCAGCAGAGCCGCGAAGACGGCGCAGGCGATCTGAAAGATGCACACAAACGCTCTCGTTACGTGGAGATGATGGATGCTGCTCTGCGACCTCACAAAACCGCTCAGATAATTGAAAAATACGAAATAAGAGGGTTTAAAGATTATGAATCATGCATGATGTTCTGCATTAGAGTCACACACACTGAACGCTCTCTCATTAAATCTTTATGACACACACACTTGTGCTATTTCACCCTCTCATGAACTAATAAAAGCATGCAGTCAGTCATTTAAAACATCCCGTGTCCAAATACACCATC
>CM050413.1:3932403-4039903 GCA_027564155.1 Gymnocypris eckloni scoliostomus
GGCTAAATTAGACACATTATTCAGTTGACACTGTCAATAAAATAACTGTTATCTAATTAATATATGCTAAATATCACCCGGCTCTCATAGAGAGACAGATGAACAATCAGGAAACAATATTTTGAATCACGCATGCACGCACGCACACACAGTCACCACATTTGAGCACTCACGCACGCACACACACACACATCGCCGTGCGCGCACGCACGCACGCATGGCACACACAATACACACACACACACACGTACAGTGCACACACACACACACACACACACACACACGCACGCACGCACGCACACACGCACGCACACAGTGCACTCACTTTCTCTCTTCACACACACACACACACACACACACACACACACACACACACACATACCCATAGTGTACTTTCTCTCTCACACACACACACACACAGTGCACTTTCTCTCACACACACACACACACACACACACACACACACACACACACACACACAGTTCACTTTCGCACACACACACACACACACTACTACACACACACGCACGCCACACACACACACACATGTACACACGCGACACACACACATACACACACACACATATTAGACACACGGTTCACACACAGCACACACACGCCACACACACACACCACCACACACGCATACTGCACACAAGCGCACACGCACGCACACACACACACAGTTACTCACTCCCCTCACACACACACACGCACGCACGCACACACAATTATCTACAGCTGAAGGATGCATTCACACAAGCTGTTACATCCTGTGACGTAATTTGTACTGTTCTGGTTCGCTCGCTCGGTCTCTCTCCACATGGACCGTCTCTGCAGCCCCACACAAGTGTTGCTAGTGGTTGTTTTTTGGTGTTTGTTAACTGATACTTAATGTCAGTCTGTGCTAGAGTTCCAGCTAAATGCTGACTATTTGATAGTTCTTTCTTTAATATTTGTTGAATTGATTATTTTATAAACGTAAACGGTAACGTAACACACACTCACAGAGGTGATGGAGCAGGTTTGTGATTAATAGCACTCTGCTCTCCATCAAACACACGGAGACAAAAAGGAAAAGAGATCAGAGTGTGTGTGTGTGTGTGTGTGTGTGTGTGTGTGTGTGTGACTGTGTGTGTGTGTGTGTGTGTGTGTGTGTGTGTGTGTGTGTGTGTGTGTGTGTGTGTGTGTGTGTGTGTGTGTGTGTGTGTGTGCACTTTCAGATTCAAGATGTGGTTGATTTATAACCTGTCTGTGTTCCTCTTCCCTCAGTATCAGCTGATGTTACACACACACGCGCGCGCACACACACACACTCTTAGTTTCAGTGAACCAGTTCAATCTTCAACAATCACCAGCAGCAGTTCATCGGTTCTCCTGCATGATCATGTGTTATGGTTTAAACACGTTTTAATGTGTACTCAAGCGGCAGAAGAAAAGGTTTTACACACAGAACAACACTTCAGAGAAGTCTGAATAAATAGATCAAGTCAGTCTTCTAGAGACATGTTTTAAAGGACAGTCAGTTGTTCATGCTGAGATCACTCATAGCCGAAATACTAAACACTCACACGTTCACTTGATTTAATATTTTAGCCACTGTTCAAAGTTCATATATAATACAAATATTACATTTATTTAAACCATTCATAAGTTTGGATTCAGTAAGATTTTTTTATATATGCTTTTATTCATCGAGACTGCATTAAATTGATCAGTAAAGACATTTATAATATTACAAAAGATTTACATTTCAAATAAATGCTGTTCTTTTCTATCGTGAAAAATAAAATGCATCAGTTTCCACAAAAAATATTGGTCAGCACAACTGTTTCAACATTGATAATAATCAGAAATGTTTATTGATCATAAATCAGCATATTAGACTGATTTCTGAAGATCATGTGACACTGAAGACTGGAGTAATGATGCTGAAAATATAGATTTGAACACATAAATAAATTATATTTTACTGTGTAATCACATAAAAAGCAGTTTTAAATTGTACAAATATTTCAAAATATTCCTGTTTTTACTGTATTTTTATTTTTTCCGTCAAAAACATTAAATAATAAAAACAATCTAATGTAATAATGATAATCTCATTAAATAATAAACTGATGCAGCTCAGAGATGCATTTACACTAAAATTACATGTTTTACGGAGACATGTTTCAAAATAACATTTTCAGTTTATATATATATGAAATTATATTTCTAAATAAAAATTGAACAGATAGAAAACAGCTATTTTTATTGTAAAACTATGTCACAATATTACTGATTTTATTGTATTTTGATCAAATAAATTCAGCCTTGTTGAGCAGAAGAGACTTATTTCAAATATATAAAAACAAATCTTGCAAAAGTCAATCTTTTGAACCGTGGTGCGCATCTAAACATCACGGCTTATATCATGAGCGGATGATGAAAGTGTGTGAGTAGCACAGGAGGAGGGTTGAGATGAGAGAGAAAGTGTTGAATGTTTTCAGGCCTTCAGAGCAGTACACATGAACACATTTCACTATCAGAATTCAATCAGTCCTCGTTTCCTCGTTCTAACGAGCTGTAATTCTCTGCGACGAGAGCGTGAGGTAACCATGGCGACCGGCGGCCTCTTGGAGATTGATGGATGATGATTGTAAGACATTGTCTCCAGACTCAGCATCACTCCAGCTCTCCATGTGTCCATTAATGCGGCTCAAGCCATGGCAACCACACAACACTCACCTGTGAGGATCGACCCGCTAAACCTCGCTCTGCTTCCACAACACAATAAAACCCATCTATGAGACCGCAGTTATGTGGGTGTGGCTGTGACTAAATGGGTGTGGCTTAAATATATTTTTGGAAACAAATAAATCCTGTGCAATGCAGTTTGGTAGTTCAGGCAGTGTAGAGCATTTTTACAAAACATTAGTTCATTTTAATATTAGTTGACATTTTAGTAATCATCTAACATGCTTTTCTCCTTTTTTAGCTTTTGTTAATTTTAAGTATTTTAATTTAGCTTTAGTTAGTTTTCATTTTACGTTTTAGTCATTTTAGTATTTCCACTTACTTTATTTCAACATTTCTAATTCTTAACCCCCCCCCCCCCATTTTTACAATGCAGTTTGTCAGTTCAAGCAGGGTGACAAAATGTCCAATAATTGTATTTATTTATTTATTTATTTAATACAAATTATTAGTATTTCAAAATTAGTTTGTTTTAACAATTTTGTTACATGCTTTTGTATTTTTTATATTTTAAATATTTCTATTTAGCTTTCCATTTATTTACATTTCAGTTTTAGTTTTAATAATTTTAGTTTTTCAGCTTTTTTATTTTATATTTACATTTAATCATTTAGCAGACACTTTTATTCCAAGCGACTTGCACATGAGACAAAATGTATAATTTACAATAATAATAATAATAATATATATATATGTATATATGTGTATATACAGTATATATAATTTTAGTTTACGTTTTCAAAAGTATTTTATTTCAGTTAGTAGCCAATGCAACATTTCTAAAGTATTTTGAATTAGTCTTTTGTGTACAAAAATATATTTATTTGAATTATTATTATTTTTCCATAGTTAATGAGATCTGGTTTACTTGGCCGGTCGTGTGCCTGACTACACAAGCACAAGCACCCAGAGTGTTTGATATGTTTTATATATTTCTGAAGGACTCTAAACTGGATCTAAAAGAAGACACGCCCACAAACCCAATATGTACAGTGGGTGCAACTAAGCCCACAGTGGGTGTTTCAAATGTGTGGTGGGTGTGGCTACACATAATGTGGGTGTGACTAAGCCCACAGTGGGTGTTTCAAATGTGTGGTGGGTGTGGCTACACATAATGTGGGTGTGACTAAGCCCACAGTGGGTGTTTCAAATGTGTGGTGGGTGTGGCTACACATAATGTGGGTGTGACTAAGCCCACAGTGGGTGTTTCAAATGTGTGGTGGGTGTGGCTACACATAATGTGGGTGTGACTAAGCCCACAGTGGGTGTTTCAAATGTGTGGTGGGTGTGGCTACACATAATGTGGGTGTGACTAAGCCCACAGTGGGTGTTTCAAATGTGTGGTGGGTGTGGCTACACACAGGGTCTATTCCTGGGTCTATTCCTGATGACTGTGCGTGCTTATTTCATTATTATTTCTAAACTATTAGAATTATTAAGTTTTCATTTTAATTTAAGTTAAATTCAGTTTTTTGTCAAGTTATGTAATTATAGTAAAAAAAATATAGTAAAATTATAGTAATTTATAGTAATTTTAAATATTTCTATTTATTTTAAATTTACATTCTCTTTAGTTTTAAATTCAGGAAATTTAGTACTTCAATGTATCTTATTTTAGAGTAAAATGTGTGAGGTTTTCATCTGATATTAATATATAATATACATTTTGTTTCCCTTATCAAATATTTAGTAATAGTTTTTGTTATCAATAACAACACTGGTGCTCATGCCCAAATGTGGGCGTGTTTATGGGCGTGTCCAATTCTGCGATGGGCGTGTCACTGCCTCAAATGGGTGTGTCTCCAATCCTCACCATTCTTGACCTCTACTTCCGGACATGACTCACACAGCGTAAATGAAATCTGAGTGGCAAGATTGTATTTAAACAGCATGACCTGAAGGAGACCTGCAGTTTTCTCTTCTCACTTGCTAATCAAAACGTCTGTCAGGGATCTACTTCTCGAGAAAGAGCCTCGGCTGTCGACGGCGCTCAACAGGGCCTTTCTTTCATCCGTCAAAATGTATTTTCTCCCCCTCATTTTTCACTGTTTTTCACTCCCGTTTATTGTTCTTCTGTTTCTTTCCAGGAAAAGCCGAAGTCAGGCTCTGAATGGAAAATGTAAATGAAGCTTTTAGACTAAATGCACCTGGCTGAGGCTCCGTCCCATGCGACCCAACGCCTGCCAGACGGAGAAAAACCCCTGCGCTCGACCACACCGACACAACAATGGACTTCAATAGAGAAACAACAACACAAAAACAGTCAAATAGCACTAATAGGTGAGTGTGCATGGCAGCGACTCACAAAAACTCAGCAGGCGTCGAGCTGCACATCAGACGCATCATGTTGGCCTTTAAAAAACCCACAAAACCAACCAAAAGCAACAGTAACAATGCAAATACACCAGCGTGCGTTTGTTAGGCGTGTATTAAGTCGCTCGGCTGGGAATCGGTGTTGATCATGGATCATATGGAGAGATAAAGACGGCCCACCCGCTGATCTCCCACAATGCACCTCACAGCCTGGAGTCATCAGCAAACAATAAACAGTCTCCGCAGAGATCTGCTCCACATCCACCTGCCTCAAACAAACACAGCACACGTCTGTGTTCAGGTTTCTTCAGAGCAATGCTGCACCTCCAACACATCCCGGGATGATTTACATCATATAGTGTTATTGTAGCAGCACTGAGGCTCTATAAGATTGAGATTTATAGTAGATCAGTTATTTTTGTATTTTCAGTTTTTACTTTCATTTTAGTAAAAAAAAAATAGTAATTTGTTGTGGACTTTTGCAATTCAAGTAATTATAGTTACATCCTTAAAATTGCAATAAATACAAAAAACGTTCAGTAAAATTAAAAGGTATTTTAATATTTTTTACTGTACTTATTTCTGTATTTTAGTACATCAAGTTAAACTAAATTGAAATGAGAATTGTTGCCGTAAAAACATATTTCAGTTAATTATATATATATATATATAAGATTCAGATTGAAAAGCCTTTTGTCAGTCCTCTGTCGTGTGTGTGTCTCTTGTTTGGTTTGTTTCATGTGCTTGTTAAGTGTGATTATCAGTTAATTACATCCCAGCGGTTTCTGTTCAGTTTGATTTCGTCTGGTTTACTCACTCTGTGTTCCTGGCCGTGTCAGCCTTGTTTGGATTCATTAAAGACTGTTATTTTGACTTGCATCCTCATCTCTGTGTTCCTCGATCCTCCCTCGTGTGTGCACCGTGACACCTTTAAGTGCCATTAGAAATGTTCTTCTAAAATAAGCATCTGAACTCTTCATATATTAACTTGTAATATTATAAGTTTATTTTATTTCATTTCAAGAAACAAAGTTTTTTATGGTTTTATTTAACTTAAAACTAAAAACCCTGATTAACACTTGAAGCTATTATACAGTACATAATGCATTATACAAATATTTGAATGCATTAATTAGGCCGTATAATGCACAGTTATAATATGTTATTCATAGTTACACTTTTAGTATAATGCATTATAACACATAATAGTCAACCAATTTCATATTTCGAACATTATAATGCATTTTACCTTTGGTTACAGTTATTTATAATTCATAATAGCTTCCAATGTTAGCGTTTCAGTTTTTGTGGTGTGTATTGCTGGTTTTCACCATACTAAATGACAAGAGAAACATTAATACGGTACATTTAGGGCTATTCGTAATACCGTTGTGCATTTGTAAAACGTGTAACAATGTGTAAACTGTTGCATTGAAGCGAGCGCAAAAATGGTTGTGCAAACAATTTCTGCAGAGATCGGCATGCAGTGTTTTCATGCGCTGACAGATGAATATTCTGTGTGTTTGTGGTGTCTCTACCTTCACGTCCACGTGAGCCATGAGCACAGCGAAGTTAGTGAGGTGTGTGCAGGAGCAGGTGGTGTGCGTTCGGTTGGTTCCCAGCAGCCGGCAGTCCTGCGTCGACCAGAAGCCCGTCATACTGCGCTTCGAGTAGCTCCAGAACGAACAGTTGGGGTTGAAACTCTCCTCTGACTGCTGAAAGACGAGGAAGAACAAACTGCGTCAGAGAGGAAAGCAGCGAAACACAACAGAAACAAGAATAAGAGTCCAAAACCTTTAGCAAAACACTGTCCAAAAGAGTTTAACCAGCAGAACTCAGTATTACTGATCATACAACTGAAGGTGGATGATAAAGGCAAAACTAGATGACTGGCTGAGCCATTTTACCTATATTTCAAAGACAATAGAAGTAATTATGAAATTACATATCAAGATGTACCGGTTCTTAAGTGGCTAAAACACTCTGGAGTTCAGCGACTGTAATTGCTTTTAATACAAATGTTGACTATAGTAAAATTCCATTTAATTGCAATTAACGTGCAATTAGCTGTCTGAAAAAAAGTTACTTGAAATTAAACTTTAAATGAAATAAAACATAAAAAACAGTATATGTATCATTTTGATTTAGTGTTACTTGATATTGCAAATAATAAAATGTTAAAATAAAATAAAAATGATAATTAATAAAATATATTAAGACATTAATTATAAAAAAGCATAATTATTACATCAGTTACATATACAAAATTGCGTATACAATTAATAGTTGAATTAATAAGTTATACAATACATGCATAAAAAACAGCTATAGACACAATTACAAAAAAAACACAAAAAATGACAAAAACACTCAACAAAATGACTAAAACTTTCACTAAAATTAAAATGAAATGGAAACTATAAAATTAAAACTGCTTCTTAAAACTGTAATAATATCTCAATGATACTAATATAACACTGCTGACAACATTACAATCAGTTTACATGCACACATATATATATTATTCCCACTACTAACATGCAGTTATTTTTGCACAAAGGTAATTTAGAGTAAAGTCATCAAACGAATCAATCTAGCCTCCATCCATCACGAGGCCTCTAAACTATAATATTCAACCCAGAGAGAACGTCCTTCTGCATCTTGGAGACAAAGAAACCTGAATTGTAAGGAATGGATTTAAACTCAGGAGCCGAGAGTAAAAGACTCTCACTGCTGGCTGAAGCATTATCAAATTAGCCCAAATCTATACCACACAGACCCCCCGAGCAGCTGGCGGCTGGTATTCTGGTGAAATCTGCAGATTCCTGGTGGATTTGCCGATATTTTCCTCCGTGAGTGAATCCTACACGCCGCTCTAATCGAGCCTGGAGCCAGAGATTCTGTGAGTCTGTACATGTTTGGGTGCGTTTCAATAAAGCGCTTGGAGAAAAATCACTCAAGCATAAATGCTGGTGGCAAGGGATTTTAACGAGCGTAACTGTTTTACCAATCATGACATTGCAGGATGGATGATAACAAAACAATTAAGACAAATACAGGTATTTATGAAATTGCATATCAAGATGTACTTAAGTGGGTCACGAAACACTCTAAGGTTAGGCTAATTGTGTCTAATATAGATTTAAACTATAATGCATGTTTATTTAATTGCAATTAACATGCACATGAAAACACGCATGTGAAAACACCAAATTCAGTTTGCACTTAAGTATATTTTACTTGTAATCTTTTATAAGTCTGTTACCTCTGTAATTCGTTTTATATTAGTGTCCACATGTAACGGATGTATGCCAGTAAGGGCTGTGTGTAAACCTCGCTCCCCTGACCTCAAAAGAGGCGCTCTAGCGACTGATGCTGGAGGCCTTTAGCCTCCTTGGTAGAGCGCCCGCCTCCCGCGCCGGCGTCCCGGGTTCGAGACCCGCTCGGTGTGATGGTGCGGACCCCGGGGGGTTACACACATCAATGCAAAATATTGTTCTGTTTATCAATTATATATATTCAGCCATTCTACTAACTATAATTATCTTTGCACCTATATGTCAACTAGCAGTCGTTAATGTATTAGTAGACTGTCTGCTTAATATCTGCTAACACTTTACTGTGATTGTACTGACTGTAAGTAACTTATTAACTAATCCTAACCTAACAGTCTACTAATACCTGATGTAATGGATCAGCTACTGCGTCCGTGTTTTCCACATCACATAAATCATAACACCTACGGTACACTGTCTAAAGTGGACAATTGAAATAAAGTAGAACCTGTTGTTCAGAACCATATTTAAAACTTCATCTTTATCATTATAGTTATATTATATTATCCTTGTTGTGGGCAGGCCTTAAGGGAATCAGGCCTGAAGCAGGTGCCTGCTGAAAAAACGAACATTTGTAATGGTTTTACTGGTTATAATGGGACTTGTACTGGTTTTAATGTAAACTGTATTGGACCCTGTGGGTCTCTACTGGTAATTGGTCACCTTCTATTGGTGGTGAAACCAATAAATCCTAATGGGATATGTCCCAAAACACACATTTTTGTATGGTTTTAATGGTTAAAAGTTGATGGTTTGTAATGATATTTGTGGTGGAAACCATTATAATTGTTTGTGATAGTTCTATTGGTTTTTACAGAATTGATCACTCTTACTGGTGGCTGAAAGCATGAGGACATTAGCCAAAATCTATAAGAAGTGATTCTGTGTAAATCAGTCTAACCTGTCTAATGTGTGTGTGTGTGTGTGTGTGTGTGTGTGTGTGTGTGTGTGTGTGTGTGTGTGTGTGTGTGTGTGTGTGTGTGTGTGTGTGTGTGTATGTGTGTGTGTGTGTGTGTGTGTGTGTGTGTGTGTGTTTCAATAAAATGCTTGGACAAACATAATTCAGGCATAAATGCTGGTGGTGTGACTGAGGGACCCGCAGACTCATCACCTCTTCATCCGAGTTACCCAACCAATCAAACGCATGATTACGCCAAGGAAATGATGCTTTATTCTGACAACAAATCTCACTGCGAGCGCAACACAACCCGCACGGCTCGTACCTGAATGTGCCGCACGGTGAATATGACGGGGTCGGACAGGTAGACTTTGTTACTGTCTTTGTTGATGGCTGCCGTTATAATGGGAGAGTTGACGATGACAGAGTAGTTTGTGTTCAGCGTCTCGCTGCTGAACTTCATGCTGGCGTTTTCAGTGGACAGATATGAACCCAGATGCTTGTACAGGACGAACGCCATCCGGATCTCCCCTGAAAGACAGAGCGCCTGTTAGTCTCTGGATTCATTTATTCTGCATTTTTATGACAAACTCTAGTTGTTTCAGTTAGTTCAGAAAATGTCGCTACCCAACAGAAGCTGAAAAAAGCCTCACATTTGAGAGAATCAAATAAGTTGGTCAATCATTTGGGGATTATTGGGGAAAAAATGCCACCAAATCTGAGAAATATGCAGATTGGCCCTGAATATGCCTCTTTATGAGTTTATTTTGAATATTTAAAGCATATGCACACATGCAAATGTACAGTTTTTAACAGCAAATAACAGCATAACTGCAAATGTGATATTGATTTTATACTACGGGTTAATAACAAGACATTAATATTAAGTATCTTAGCATTTTAGACACAATGTTGTCTGTTTTTGTTCTATGTCACAAGTAAAAATAGCTTCAAACAAAGCCACAGCAGAACCGTTGCACATTGTGTTTTGTTACTGAATGAATCGGTTGAGTCAATGATTCAATGACTCACTTATTATAACAGTCACTTGTTTCATATTTAAAAGTACATTTGATATTTCTATACTGAAAATGTTATACTAAAACACGCCTCTTATAACAGTAATCATGTAATTGTAGTGTAAATGCATTCATGGCGTCTCTGAGATGCATCAAACGGTTGGGAGTGTTTATGTTTTTATGTTTTTGAAAGAGGTCTCACCAAGGCTGCATTTATTTGATAAAAAATGTATAAAACATTGGATTAATATTAATATTAATACATATTACTATTTATTAAGTCCCAATATACAGTTTTTTCACATCTTATTTGTGTTTCACGTTTTATTCTATTGCACATTTTACTCTTTATTTCTCTTTTTTTGCCATATATATGCTCTTGTGTTGTTACTTTTATATAATTCTTATTTTTATTCTTTTGCACTGTCCACTGAGCGGACCTGATTTGATTTACATTTCACTTCTGATTATACCCTGTATAATTTATTATGTGACAAATAAAGAAACCTTGAACCTTGATGAAAATGTGTAAAATATTATTACTATTTCAAAAAGCTGTTTTCTATGTGAATATATGATAAACTGTAATTTATTTCTGTGATGCGCTGCTGTATTTTCAGCATCATTACTCCAGTCTTGTGTCACATGATCTTCAGAAATCATAATAATATGCTGATTTATGATCAAGAAACATTTCTGATTATTATCAATGTTGAAAACAGTCATGCTGCACAATATTTTTCAGGATTAACAGATGAATAGAGTTTAAAAGAACAGCGTTTATTTGACATATACATATTTTGTATCAAAAACTGATAAAATGTTTTGATCAATTTAATGCATTGTTGCTGAATGAAAGTTTTTTTTCAAGTTTTTATTAAAAATGAGACTTTATATGCAGTTGTTGTGCCACTTCTGAAGAGCAAAGATGGATTTTATTGACCACGATTTAATTTGATTGGTAACCACCTTTAGGTTTTATTAATCTTAATTTATTAGATGATGCATACTGTACATTTAAGCTTAGAAAAACTTTGGCCTTATAAAAGCCCTCCTGGAAATGACTTTAAGTGGGCAAATATTGGCCCTTAATGGAAAGGTAATTTCTTTAAGCGCGTGAGTGATCAGAGGGGAGCTCGTTTGAGAGATCGGTCACCTGCTTAAGTCTTTACAAAGCCAAAGCCACAGTATAATAAAAACTTGTTCAATCTGCCGTTGAGCAAGGCCTGAAGAGGCATAGAAAAACTCTTCATTACCACATCATAGAGAGCAAGCTGACCGAAGTGCTGTTTCAGGCCTTATATTAGAGGAAAAGAGCAATGAAGGGACATCATTTGAGCTTTGATTAGATGGGATTCGGTAGATCATGTTATGAATACATAACACTCATAATGCTTTGCTCCTCTCGGCAGCATTTACTGAGAGCCACAAAGGTTTGGAGTGAGCGAGAAAAACGGAGGAAAAAATGTACCCGCAGAGTCGATTTGATTCAGCTTTATTGAAATGTCATTAGTGCTTTACTGAGATACAGTTCTGCTCGTTATTTTCACGTCTCACTTGCTTTATTCGTGAAAAATCACCCCACCACCGCCTCCCTGTCACCTCTGGATCACCGACTCACAAGAACACTAAAGGTGTTTATATTGCTTTTTTTTTCTTTTTTTTTTATATATATATAAATGTCTTTATAGTTTCATTAATTTTAGTTGTAGTTCTTTTAGTACTTCAACTTAAAGTAAAGGAAAAGGAGAAGTGTTGCCTTGGCAACTAATTTAAATAAGTTCAAGGTTTTTGGGTATTTTATTTACTTCAGTTTATGTATTTTTACGGTTTCAATTTCTAGTTTTACGTTATTTAGTTATGCTGATTTTACTACAAGTTAAGCTAAACAAAAATAAGAAATCTTACCTTGGCAAATAGTTAAAATTAAATATTAAAATACTTAAAATTAAATACAAAAATACTTTATACATGATTTTATTTTATTTCAGGTAATGTTTTAAGCATAAACTTGTTTAATGTTTTATTTTATTGTATTTCATTTAATGTTTAGTTAATTTTTAATGGTTTTAGATTTTAGTTTTAGTTATTTTAGCAAAATTTTTATTTGATCAAACTTTAAATGAAAAGACGATATTGCTGCCTTGGCAACTAGTAAAAAATTTTTTCTTAATTTATTACATTTAATGTCAATTTTTTATGGTTTTATTTGTTTTTAATTTATTTATTAATTCAAAATGAAAATTCTAAATATTGCATTGGCATTAGTATATATATACATATTTACTGTTTACACACACACACACACATATAATAGAAATATAATATATTATATATATTTTATTTAAGTTACTGTTAAATTGCTGTAAGTTTTTTATTTAATTATAGTTGTGTTAGTACTTATAACCTGCTTCACTAAAAGAACCTAGTTTTAGTTTTATGTCATCGTAGTTGACTTTAGTTTGAGCTGGCGTCTCATAACCGCGCGTCTGTACCGTTTCTGCCGTGCTGTTTCAGGGTGTTGGCTGACAGGTGGATGGCGTTTCCCTGGCCTCCCGTCTGTGGAAACTTCAGATCGGGAAGATTTCCGTCTGTGCTCATCCTCGCCACCTCCAGCTCTAAACAAAGACAGAAACAGTTCAACCAGAAAACTATCCACACCATGCATGACAAGCGAAGACAAAAACTCATCACCAAACACCAATGACTTGTACATATGGGTGCAGTCATTTCATACACTTCAAAACTGTTGCAACAGAGGTGGAAATACAATTTATAAGTACATTCATTATGTTTCCATCTTTTATTCCACAGTTTGGAAGTGCATTTTCTCTTCTAAAGAAGGGGTGCCAGTACTTTTGTCCATATAATGAATGTACAAGTCATTGGTGTTTGGTGATGAGTTTTTGTCTCATTTAAAGTCACACCAGAGGTGTTCAGCTGCTTTCTGCAGACCAGTCAAGTTCTTCCACACTGACTGAATCATCATTTCTCTTTGATTCTTGTCTTATACACAGAG
This sequence comes from Gymnocypris eckloni scoliostomus, assembly GCA_027564155.1. NCBI lineage: Eukaryota > Metazoa > Chordata > Actinopteri > Cypriniformes > Cyprinidae > Gymnocypris > Gymnocypris eckloni. The sequence continues at coordinate 3,945,727 of CM050413.1, forward strand.
ACACTGTCATGTTAGAATAGAAAAGGGTCCTGTCTATAAAATTAGAAGCACACAATTCCCTAGAATATCATCATATGCTTAAACATTAAGATTTGTACTCATGGAAATTACTAAAGTAGTCAAACCTTTCATTAGAAGGGGGTGCCAATACTTTTGGCAATATAGTGTGTGCTTCATCCCACTTGTGTGTTATTCTGCAATCTACTGATTTCATACAAGCATGTTGTGTGATGTATTTAAATTGTAATTCACTGAAAAGCTTGATCTCTATTTGATGTACAATAAAATTGCAGCAATGTCCAATTCGTAATCATTCCTCCGAACAGATTTTTTTTTTCAATTAATCATTGAATCTGAATGATTGAATCACTAATCAGACAAACGAAGTTCTGTTTTTGCATATGTGGATTCCAGAGCTAGATTCATTTGATCTGGATTGTCCAAACACATCTCAGTTGTTCTCATAGCAACAGGTCCGTAAGACCAAACGCGCTTGGAAACAGGCTTATGTGACGTAAATAGGATTGAACTGCAGGTAATACTTGAAGTCCGTCACAGCTGCTGCTTCTGCCTTACCCTGCACCCTGTTTCTTTCCGTTCACACTGACCACGTCTATACTGTTTCTCTTTCAGCCAATGCTCCTTCATGACAGTAGTTGAACCAAAAGAGAAACTTTGACAATGCACATTTTTAAACGCAACGATGCACGGCATGGAAGCGTTTGCGTCACATACTTGCATATATTATGCAGTTTGAAAAACGGTGAATGAAACTCGTGCTGTGCTGGTTGCACAAATCAAAGCATCTCGTGCTGTCTGAGATTTCAACAGTGATTCTGCGCAGCTCTCTAATCAAAGTATGAATGCACTGACTCACTGCATCACGCCAGGCCTGAAGCCTGATTTTGGGCATTCATAAGCATGCTTTCAGAGAAGCTGAAAAGAAGTCAGCCGCAAAATCCCTCTGCATTTACACAAACACTTATCAAACCAAAATTAGCATTAAAAATCCCGAAAGAGACTCACGGGGCGGCGCGGGCCCGCTTACCACCGCTGCAGGTATTCGCCGCCGACAGGACAAAGGAGAGCGATAAAGAGCGGTGGGCAGAACCAGACGACTATAGCTTGCAGGAATACTTTTCATTCTTCCAGCGTCGCTGTGAAAAGCTTAAGACTGCAAACAGCAGGCCGAGATGCTGTTGTGCCTCGAGAGAAATCAAAAGACGGTTTAAATAACACGTTAATCGCACCAAATCTGCTCGCTAGATTATAAACGTGAGGACAAACATGCTTTCCATCAAAGAGAGGGAAATTTAAATACAATGGCATGCCTTTTTTTTTAAGCGCATTATATTCAACCGAAGGAGGATGATAACAACCACTTCAGCGTAAGTTGGCAAAAGATGAGCATCCATTCTCACACACAAACAGGCTTTTATTTCCCCAAACGACTGTGTCATCAACACTATCATCAGATGGCAACGCCGCTAATCTTCTCTCGATTCTCCACATGGCGCGAAGTTGGCACTCTGCGTCGCCTTAAAGAGATAGTTCGCACAAAAATCATAAAGCAAACCCGTTTGACAAACATGCTTCTCTGAAACACAGAAGGAGATCATCTGAGGAACGTTCAGAGGGGTGTAGCTTCAAAACCAAAACTGATTAAAGCTAGCCTAAAGGGTGGTCCAAGTCTTCTGGACGTATGATGGCTTTGTGCAAGCACGATTCCAAGTCATTCATATTTCTATAGATTTGTGTTTGTGTGCATTCACAACATACAACCCAGGATCATTGAGGGCAAAAAGTACCTGTGGCGATATTTCTAAAACGTATATTATCTAGCATCTTACAGTGTTAACGCACAATTTCCAGTAAGTTGTGCTGAAACATGAATGCGAATCTGGCAGTGTTTTACATTGGTTGTTGTACGTATCACAGCCTGGTTGAGTGGCGTTGTACGGTAAATACTCTATAGTGTATGAAAATAACATACTGTCCAGTCTAAATCTAACCAATGAGATTTATCAAAAGCAAAAATTTGATAAAAACTAATTTTCTGAAGCAATCATGTCATTTTAGCTTGTTTTTGAGTCTTTGAGCTTTTTTATTGTGACTGGTTTTTCATAGAACTTGTATTTTAACATGTTGTATTTTTAAACATTAACACGTTTACTACATCAGAAAATCTGTATATATGGAGCTTGTTATGTGATGCAAATGTCAAAATGCTTAGTTTACAAACAGTGCCGATCCTAGACTTCTGGGGCCCTACACAACGTTACCCGGAGAGGTTGATGAAAGAATGGATGAAACGAATTAACTCTCCGTCTCGAATCGCGCTCACGAAAAGCGCTTGAGAGTCAGTATCTCTTCCGCGGCTCAGTTTTATTATTTTTAATAAACTCTAAGGCATTCACGTTGCATGATTTCACAGATTTTTACATAGAGGGGGTGCACCACATTAGAAGAAATGATCATTCATGTTTTCATAACCACTGGCCAAATTCAAAAGCTTAACTAAAATGAAATCATCTTTGAGAGCTAGGGGACCCCTGGTGTTTCGGGGGCCCTACGCAGCTTGTGTATTCTGTGTATAGGGAGGACCGGCTCGGTTTACAAATCATGCGCTATGGTAAAGTGTTTCGACGTTATAACATCGTATTGTACAAGTAACTACTTGAAAATAAGTCTTTATTAATCAATAATGTATCTGTAATCATAATGTGTGTGCTAAGGATTTAAATTATTCTTGTTTTACAGTCACTAGTGTTTATTTCAGCTCAAAACTGCAGTGAATTTTAAATTTAGCAAAAATATAGGTAGAGGCAGTTTTTACAATGAGCCTTGATTGCAAACAGCACTTTAGATGCATTGCCAAGTTTAACGCCAAACGTCACTGTATTTTTGCATGAATAATTATTACATCTCAGTATGTTTCTCACAAAATAACATGACTTGGAATACAGTGCAAAAGATGAGACGGGAGCACATATGAATGCTTTTTGAAGCTTGACTATTCACCGTAAACATGGTTTTCCAAAGTTTTGAAGTAAACAAACCAGAAAATGCTATTTTTCTGCAAAATTTCACATTTATTCAATGCGTTACCTGCCATTTCTTTGAAATGAATTGTAAATTTGAGAGTGAGAACGGTTCGGACACTGTATTTATGGAAACAGCATCTCTTTGTGTGTTCCACAGAAGAAAGAGTATAATATGGGTTTGAAATGACATGAGAGTGTGTAAACTTTTCAATTTCGGCTGATGTATTCCTTTAACTGAAGGCTGCTTTTCATCTCGCCGGTGCCAGTGATGGACTCAGCAGCCCCCCGGGCCAAACAAACCATATAACGCTACAAACTAACCCCATCAAACAGGGCCTGAAGGTCTGCTAAAGGTGTCACAGCCCGTAGATTAATCTGAGAATATAAAATAACCCTCGTAAAAAGTTTGTCGGGAAGGACTCCCTCCCGCCGTGGAGCCCAGCTCCGGATCCCTTAATATCAGGAAAAATCTCATGCCAGACACGATAAATTCTGTTTTATTAATTCCCAAAATGTGACCATCTCCGCAGAGAGACGGCAGACCTACATTCTGGAGTTTCCATGGCAGCCCGACCGCCTCAAATCCCCGTCTTTAGGAACGCTTTCATCCCAGAGGAACACACACACACAACAGCCTGATCTCGGGAATGCTGACATTCACACTGTGATATTCACAAACAGATGCGAGTGGGACAGAGAAGCGTGGGCGTCCTCAAAACATCTCGTCCGATTCCTCTGCAGGCTGAGAAACACGTCGTAAACGACACTAAAGTATCGCTCGCAGCATATGCTCACTCAGCCTTTCGTTTAAAAATGCTTAATTATGCCTTCCAGTGATTGAAATAACACGATTCCGCGCACATAAAGGAGTCAAATGCGTGTGCTAACGGTGGCGCGGGGCTGATATGAGGTTCTCTGTGATGAAAGCAGGTTTGGGCCGCTCGGGGTCATGGACGCACACCGCTGATATCTGATAACACAATCAGAATAAAAAAACTGATGCTTTCCATGGATAAGCCACGCTTTGGTGTCACTTTACTTTACACTTTACACTTTTTTAATGCATTAGAGATACAAATCACGTGTGTTTTTTTGTAACACCCTGAAAGTAACAATTTAGAAGATGAGAAACATTTCATATTCTTAATTTTTTTACACAAACTGTAGTGATGACAGCATTCAAAGCTCAACCATGAAGTCAAGTAAGGGATAATTGCTTTGGCAGCAATAAAACTATTAAATGCATGACATTTAAGAAAATTAAGTTACATGTCGATTTAATCTTATATTTGCATATATATAACACAGAGATGAAATAGTGCGGCAAGACTACATTTATTTAAATGTGAATTTTAGCATGTATTGTCGTTTGAGAGAGAGAGAGAGAGAGAGAGAGAGAGAGAGAGAGAGGACAGTTGTGTGTCTCTCTACAAACAATTACTTCAAAAACAGCGATTTTATCACCTCGTTGCTGGGGAATATAATGTAGCGATCTAGTATCTATCTTTTATTTTAGTAATAAAAATCATGGGGAAGCGTTGACAACAAGTGTGTGTGTGTGTGTGTGTGTGTGTGTGTGTGTGTGTGTGTGTGTGTGTGTGTGTGTGTGTGTGTGTGTGTGTGTGTGTGTGTGTGTGTGTGTGTGTGTGTGTGTGTGCGTGTGTGCATGTGCGTGTGTGTGTGTGTGTGTGTGTGTGTGTGTGTGAATGGTGCATGTTGGTTAATGTGCATCAATTATAGCAGCGCATTAATATGAACCGGTGATTAAACTGACCTGGAATTACCTGTGCATTAAACGGCTACGCTGCAGACCTGCCAGCCAATCAGAATCCAGTATTCAGACAGACCATGGAATAATGAGAAAATGATCGAGCCTCTTTCGAGAAATATAAATGTTAAAATGATTCGGCAATTTGTTTCTGTAATTTATGGGAAATATTAATGACAATGATCAAGATTTTTGTAATTTTTGGAAAATAAATATATAAACTATTTATTTACTGTAATTTATGGCAAAAAACAAACAAACAAAAACCACCAAAAATGAATTCTGTAATCTATGACAAATATCAATTGTCTATTAGATATTGTGACAAATTTATAGCATTTTTTTACTGTAATTTCTGGGAAATATATATGACAAATTGATCAAGCTAAATTATTTTTTCTGTAATTCCCGTGAAATTTGAACGCCAAAACATAAATTATTTTTGTAAGTATATATGATGATGTTCCATCTTTTTTTACTGTAGTTAATAAAAAAAAATGAATAAATTATCAAGCACATTTTTTTCTATGATTTAAGACAAATATAACTGCAAAGGAGCTCCTATAATCTGGCTGACAATTCATATTTTCTGAAGGTTAAGAACCTAATTTCTGACCATTGTTTGTGTGAAGAGAAATCTACAAAACATCAGAAGAGATCAGTCTTTCATCTGTACAGTGGCTTTGCTCAAACAGTCGAGCGGGACTGATGAAGAATGCACGACTCACGGATGTTTTCTGTGTTTTCCTGCACGACGTCGGTCTTCAGCAGGTTGTCTGCGAGCACAAAGGCGCCCTGTTCAACGGTGTCCAGCAGCATGGTGGCGGCGCGCAGCTGATCTCCGCTCGACAGCTCCATCCACGCCGTCCGTGCCTGCGGCTGCAGCAGGTTATTCACCGTCTCCACCATCGCCTGCGCCCAAAACAGAACTCTTAACATACATCCCGACACAAGTCAGTGCAGTGCTACAAACACAATGGCATTTCTGACAGATGCATCGTGATGCAAAAATCTATGCGTATGCATGCTTAGCAAATGAGACCCAATGACAGGAAAAGATGTGAACTTCATTACCATGAAACCACGTACAAAACACTGTCATAACATGACAAATTGTTCCAAACACACACAATGATCAAGCAAATATTTCTTCCCATAATTTATGATAAATATAAATGACAAAATAATTAAGCAAATTGTTTTGTTTTGCTGTAATTTATGAGCAATATCAATGACAAAATTATCGAGCTAACAGCTTTTTCTGTAATGAGAAATATTAATGATAACAAATGTAGGCAAATATTCTATTTTTGGAATTTAAGAAAAATATATATTACAAAATGATCAGGTAATATATATATATATATATATATATATATATATATATTAGGCAGGCCACTATAGCCGCCACGTAGACCTTCAGGGTGGAGTGGGCTAACCCTGCGGAGAAACAGGCCTGCAAGAACTCCAGCACTGTACTAAACGGGCAATTAACTGGATCAAGCTGGTGGTCTCCGCACCATGAGTCTCAACTTCAGGGCATACAGTTTCCTCATTGAAGGAGCTCTAGATTGGAGGATGGTCTCAGCAACCTCGGTTATGTGAGACCAGAGGCTATGAGTTATGCCCCCTCAGGGGCCACACCCACAGCTTCCACAACTCCGAGCAGGGGTGAAAGATCATGCCCTCTGCCAGTGAGAGGAGATCCCTCCTGATGGGAATCCCCCATGGAGAGCCGTCGAGGAGAGAAATTAGGTCCGAGAACCATACTCGGCCCAGCCAGAACAGGGTTTTAGCAATATATGGACTAAATCCCAGCGCACTCTCTCTAGAACTCCTGTGAGCAGAGCGATCGGCAAAAGGCGTACAGATGAAGCCTCAGCCAAGTCTGTACCATAGCATCCAGCCCTAGCAGAGCTGGATGAGTCAGAGATAACCAGAGGGGACAGTGCGATGTCTGACGAGTCGCAAACAGATCCACCTGGGCCTGGCCCAAAATTCTTTATATCTGCTTCATCACCTCAGGGTGCAACATCCATGACCTTGATCATGCGAAGTGAGTTTCCCCTCGGGGAGAACCCCTTGGTCTTGAGCCACCACTGTAGGGGTCTCATGTACAGTAGGGCAAAAGGTATCACATTGGACGCAGCTGACATCAGACCCAGCAGTTTTTGAAACTGCTTGACAGTGAGTGACCGGCCTTCTCTTACTCTCTTGACTGATGTGAGGATTGACTCGATCCGAGTAGGGACATACAAGCCTGCATCGTGGTCAGATCCTACACCACGCCCAGATAAGTGGTTCTCTGTACTAGAGAAATACACTTTCTGGCGTTAAGTCTTAACCCCAACTCTTCCATGTGAGCGAGAACGACATCTCGATGCCGAACCGCCATTCGCTCTGATGAGCTAAAATCAACCACCATAGATGTTGTTGAGTATGCGGATGCCCTGGAGTCACAGAGGAGCCAGCGCAGTATCCACACATCGTGAAGGTGCGGGGTGAGAGTGCAAGGCCGAAGGGAAGAACCTGACATTGATACGCTTTGCCCCCAAAGCACACCTAAGGAACTTCCCGTGCTGAGGAAGGATGGAGATGGGAAGTATGCATCTTCTAGATCACTCGTGACAACCAGTCCTCGAATCTGGTCTGAGAGACGACCTGCTCGAAGAGAGCATCCTGAACTTCAGTCGCCTGACTGAGCGGTTCAGTTAACTTAGATCTAAAATAGGAGGCAACACCCCATCCTTCCCAGGACTAATGAACTACGGCTGTAGATCCTGGACTCTTTGTCTAGAGGAAGGATCACCTCGATGGCCTCCTTCCTCAAGAGTGCTCACTTCCTGTTCCATTACCAGAGCCTAATTGGAGCCCACCAGCATGGGAATGACCCTGTTAATAGCCTTGTTCTACAGCATGTATGACCCATCGAGTAGTTTCCATGCTGCCAAATAGTCTACTAAGGGAACCAGTCTCTCGAGACTGGCCTCTGGTGTACTTAGAGCTGCTAGCTCGGTTCCCTGAAGTTGAGGACTGGCAGGGGACAGCCGCTGTAGCTGCTCTAGAGACCCTCAAAGGGGCGGCGAGCCTCTCAGCTCTGCTACGTTTCCGGGCGGAAGAAACTGAGAGAAGTGCTCGCTGGAGACCGCTGCGCCCTGGAACACTGGCAAGGTTAGCAGACCGATCTCCTGAGGGTACTGAGGATATACGTGCACCGTGTAAGGCAGTATACTCCACTCTTCCCCAGAGGGGCCTGCCCTCATAAGTCCTGGGCCATGGCATCAGGACTGCCTCAGAAGCATCCTATTGGAAACAACGGTCGTCAGACCCGCGTCATCTCCTAGGAAGACTAATAGAACCAGAGTCAACTCAGGCAGGACCCAATGAGACACGCTTGGCAGGGGCTTCCACACCGTCAGTTGACCTACTAAGGGAACCAGTCTCTCGAGACTGGCCTCTGGTGTACTTAGAGCGGCTAGCTGGGTGCCCTGAAGCGGAGGGCTGGCAGGAGATGGCCAATCTAGCTGCTCTAGAGAACCCCAAAGGAATGTCGAGCCTCCCAGCTCTGCTACATTTATGGGCGGAAGAGACTGAGAGAAGTGCTCGCTGGAGACCGCTGCGCCCTGGAACACTGGCAGGGTTGGCAGACCGATCTCCTAAGGGCACTGAGGAGAGACGGGCACCGTGTGATGCGGTGTACACCGCTCTTCCCCAGAGAGGCCGGCCCTCAAAAGCCCTGGGCCATGGCATCATCACTGCCTCAGAAGCATCCTATTGGAAACAACGGTCGTCAGACCCGCGTCATCTCTAGGAAGACTAATAGAACCAGAGTCAACTCAGGCAGGACCCAATGAGACACACTTGGCAGGGGCTCCCACACCACTCAAAAGCGCTGGGCCATTGGCATCAGGACGTTCTAGCCAAAGACTATCCAGTGAGAATGACAGTCCCCAGATCCATCTTCGGCCCGGGAGCACCACTCTAACTCCAAAATTCTGGGGAGTACGAGAAGTGACGTTCCTTGAATGAGGAGCTGGAACACGATTGGGGCTGCTCCGCCCAGACGTCACCAACCCGTCCACCAGATCCATGTGCGGTCCCCGTGATCTCAATCACCGCAGTGCCTCAGCAGTAGCGGGACCGGACCGCGAGATCACACGCACGGACACACTCCTCGGAGCGGGCCCGGCAGGAGCGGAATGTATTGCAGCAGGGAAAAACACGATCAGCACCTCCTTTTTTTCCTCTCTCTAGAGCTGAGTGTGCGAGCTCCCCTCCCCAGACATGTTTTTCTTTATAGCTTTTTTTTGTTTTATATTCATTCACAATATGCTTGTGCAAACATGAATCTTTGCGAAAGCTCATCAACGTCATCCCCGTCCACCTCCTCGGAGGAGGAAGACAGGCAGAGCGTCGAGCCCTTTCTCCGGGGGGGCAGAACCGCGGGGCAAGCTTCAGAGCCCAGAGAGCGGGCGCTGGATCTGATGGGAAAGGAAGAAGATAGGGGCTTACCCATCTTCATTTCCTCCATCTGATCCTACAAGCACAGCCACCGGGGCCGGCACCACGAGGAATGCTGGAAAACTCCCTCCTAAAAGAGACCTTTCCGGGAGCGAAGCGTACGCAGTGGAAGCCACTCACAATCCGGGCAGGCCCCTTGAGAGCCGACTATGCATGCTTCACTCCCAATCAGACCACGCACAAACTGTGTGTATCCCCGCTCGTTGATGTAGTGTGGGCAGGGAGGAACGCACAATCTGTAACGTGACCTGCTTTCACCCTTATGTTCCTTTGACATACGGAAGGCTTTCTATGTTGCTGGAATTGTAACTTGACAAACAACAGTAAATAAGACTCACAGAAAATAGATCAAGACTGACACACACACAGAGCTTTGCTGATTGACAAAAAGCTAACCCTGGTTGCACATCAATTGCTTTTAAGCCTTCCTGGTCATTACGTCAGCCGCCCATGATGTCTTGCCCATCGTTTGGACTGATTACACATATGATTTAGAGCATGGTATCACTGAAGGTGTTCCCCTAGCGTTTTGACGCAGCTCGAGTTCTCGGAGGGGAGCAATCAATTTATTTCCTTATATTATGAGAAATATAAATTAATAATGATCAATCAAATATTTGTTTCTGTATTTTATGAGAAATATAAAAGACAAAATGATTAAGTACTATTTTTCCCTTTTTGAGGAATATAATTGATAATGATCAACATTTTATAAGACATAAAATAACGAATAATGACAATGATCAAGCATCGTGTACACTTTTTTAATATCTGTCAAATGTATGCGTTCACATACACACACACACACACACACACACACACACACACACACACACACACACACACACACACACACACACACACACACACACACACACACACACACACAAACACACACACTCTCTCTCTCTCTCTCACACACACACACACACATGCACACACACACACACTCTCTCTCTCTCTCTCTCTCTCTCACACACACAAACACACACACTTACACAAAGTAATTTAACATGTGGCTCTGGTTTCTGCTAAGCTGGTGTTCTGTCGATTTGTGCTACTCTGTCAGATTTTGCTACCTCCCATTAAAACAGTGGGTAGTACAATTTGACAACGAAAAATTCTACCTGTCAAATTATGTTTTATTGTGTACTTTAATGTGTACACCTACCACAAACCTTAACCTACCCTTACAGTAATGCAGATACAGTAAGTATGTGTTATATTCGTGGTTGTGGATAGAAGTCATACAGCTACCGGAAATCAACCATAAATATTTTTGTCTACCTATTAGATTGTGTTTTATTAAAGTTTACACCTACCCCAACCCTAAACCTACCCCTTACAGTAATGCTGATACATTAAATATTGTTGTTCAGCGTGAGAATAAGGATACAACATTGATGTGCGCATGCGCAGTAAGCAGAGGTAAGAAAATCTGACGGGTAGGATAAAATGTCAGGACACCGGATATCAAATTGTTGAGATCAGTGAGCGGCGTAAGAAGCAGACGCTCAGAAACACAGATCTACAGTTTTGGCCGATCGTTCAGCTTTTAATAATGTTTAACCTCCATCATCAAAGCCTCGTCACTCCACTCAACAACAGCACAGCCAATTAAACATTTAAAACGCTACAGGCAAAAGCGCTGCGGTAATGCTAATCAGCTCAAGCCTAAACAAGTGCGGCCAACGATCTCATAAAGTTAGACTCTCTGAAGAGGAAGATGCAACAGCAGGAGAGTTCACCAATAACACGAGACGACCCACGGATCCTGATTGATAGAGTATGAAAGAGAAACTTACAGGCGGAGGATTCGTTCTGGACTGATTGTGTATTTGTGTGTTTGTCAAAACAGCGCTGATGCTGAAAGAACAGATCAACCAGACACAAAAATTCCCATTTAATCTTCATTGTATGTCTCTTTCTTTACATAAAAGATGTTGTGTTAAATCTTCATGCTTAAATTTGAGGCATTATTCACTGAAAATCTGCAGCTGGATGGATAGATGCATGGATTGACGGATGGGTGGATAGGTGGATTGAGGGGTGGAGAGACGGATGGACGGAGAGACGGATGGATGGACGGACGGACGATCTGACGGATCTGACGGATGGACGGACGGATGATGGAACGGACGGTGGATGGATGGATGGACGACGGGTGTGATGGTGGACGGACGGATGGACGGACGGGTGGAGCGGATGGATGGACGGATGGACGGATGATGACCGATCTAAGTGTGGATGGGTGATCGGACGGACGGACGGATCGGGTGGATGGATGGATGGATGGACGTGACGGATAGATGGGTGATGGATGTGAGATGTGGACGGATGGACGGACGGATCTGCAGGGTGTGGATGGATGGATGACGGACGGATCTGGGTGGATGGGGTGTGGACGATGGATGGGATCTGATGGATCTGCAGTGGGTGATAATGGATGGACGGACGGATCTGATGGATGGGATGGGGTGTGATGGTGACGGACGGACGGATTGAGACGGACCTGCGTGATGGGTGGATGGACGGACGGTAGGACCTGACCTGACTGGATGGGTGGATGGATGACGGACGAACGGATGACGGTGGTGGATGGATGGATGAAGGGTGGATGGATGGATGGACCTGATCTGGATGGATGGATGGATGATGGAATGGTGGATGGTGGATGGACGGATGGATATTAATTTTAAAAGTTTTCTTTTTAATTTTTTTCATTTTTTATTAAAACATTTAAAAAAATGAAAATTTAAGTTTCATTTATTTTTTACTTATTAATTTAGCCATTTTAGTTTAATTTAATTAAATACAAAATAGAATTGCTGCCTTGGCAATTAACTGATTTTTTAAAAATATTTAATTTCAGATGTATTTTAACTAAATGTGTTTTTGTTATTATATTGTATTATAATATATTATACAAATTAAATTTGTTTAACTTATATTTAAGCTACATTTATTCAACAGTTTTGTTCATGATAATTCTATATTTAACTTTTAAAGATTGTATGAAAAAACAGGCCTTTTGGTTAATATAGCAGGATTTTGTACGTCACAAATACAAATACTTTAAATAGTATTTTCCCACTTTATAAGTTTAAGTTAAAGCTTTATTGAGTCACTGATGATTGCGCTGCATGCTTGAGGAAATCCGGCAGACTGAAATGTGTTTTGATGGTTTGGAGGAGTTTGACACACACACACACACACACACACACACACACACACACACACACACACACACACACACACACACACACACACACACACACACACACACACACACACACACAACACACACACACACACACACACACACACTCACACACACACACACACACACACACACACACACACACACACACACACACACACACACACACTTGTTATTAGCGCTCTAATCTACTGTTGCTCTGCGGGTATGAGCTCTGAAATGTCTCTGTAATCCATGGCAGCTCTGAACCGGTCTGTCTCTCGGCGTACACGGGTTCGATCCTCCCGCGAGCAGCTTTAGACGCACCTGACCTCAGATCCGCACAAAGCCTGGCGGGAACGCCAGCAGATTAAACACTGATCCCGGGTCAGGCTGCCTGAGCTCACAGCCAGTTCACTCCAATTCATGAATCATCATCTATCACACAATGCATATTCATACAGAAAACATTTGGTGCTGATCGCAGGTTCACAGTTTAAACGTCTGGTTTTCGAGTGCTCAATGCAGATGGGATGAGTACATGTGAATTGTGAGGAGATGCGTGATGCAGATGAGGAGGATTCAGGAGGTGAACGTATTAGCAGAACATTAGAAACTAATGTAAAACCGAGAGCTTGATCCGACATGACACACATCAGGAGGTTTAAATACTAATTCCTGCTTTAAGATACAAAATACAAGTATTATTAATTAGCAGCATTTAATCTGAACAGAAATAGACTTTCTATGACTGGCGTACATGCAAAATCAAAAATAAATAATTAAATATCTCACCAAGAAATGTCTCAATTCACTCCAAAACTAAATACATATATTAATATTTTTACTGAGATTAATCAATAATACTAATTACCATACTGTATAAATATATAAAATATGAACTTATTTTTATTAGTAGTAGTAGTAGTAATTTTTAATTTCATTCATTATTTAATTTTTTTGCACATTCTGCTAATTATTGTCTTTCTTTCCATTATATGTTCATATTGCACTTACAAGAGTGTGTTTTTCATATACTGTAGCAGTGGAAAAGAGCATAAGTGTCACAATACTAATATGACAACACAAGACATCTTAATTGGACCAAAAATAAGCTGTATATGCGCTCTTATTTTATTATTTCTGACATTTCCAGACAGTTCTCACGACAGCTTCTGCCTCACATGTTCAGTGAGGTCAGACATAAAGGACTGAATCATCATCATCATCATCATCATCATCATCCTCATCCTCATCCATCATCCTCATCTCACACAGCAGCAGAGAAGAAGAAACCAGAAAGTCCAACAACTCCTGAAATATATCTGTGTTTCTCATTCTGCTCTCGTCTAGATGGTCCTTCTCATACATACCAATGACTTCCAGACTGCATTACAGCTCGTGTGTGTGTGTGTGTGTGTGTGTGTGTGTGTGTGTGTGTGTGTGTGTGTGTGTGTGTGTGTGTGTGTGTGTGTGTGTGTGTGTGTTGTGTGTGTGTGCGTGTGTGTGTGTGTGTGCGTGCCACTGATCAATCCAATAGTTATTAAAGGCAGAAAACTCATATTGTGTTTTTTAATACAAGTTCTAATTTTAAAACATATATTGCGTGCGGCTTTCATGCTGTGCATATAGACATCGGCTCGACTCATATTGCACTTTTCCAAAGACGTACCGAGGAAAAATAACGAAGTAAAACTATTTTAGTCTGTCTGTCTCTGTGTGTGCGTGCGTGTATGCGTACGCACGTGTGGTGTGTGTGTGTGTGTGTGTGTGTGTGTGTGTGTGTGTTTGTCTGTGTGTGCATGCATGCGTGTGTGTGTGTGTGTGTATGTCTGTGTCAAAAAACAATGTCAATTCGTGCGAGCGTGCGTGCGTGTGTGCGTGCGTGTGTTTGTGTGCTTGTGTGTTTGTGTGCTTGTGTGTGTGTGTGCGTGCGTGCGTATGTATGTGATCCTGGCAGACTGACAGCACTGATAAAGCAGCGGATGGTTTGTGTGTCTGTCTCTAGTTCAGCATCATCGCACTGGGCTCAAGGAAGGTCACATTCATCTTTAAAACATCACATCCTGCTAAACAATGATTCTCGATTAAAGTCCATTCAATAACGACCCATCAGTCAGAAACGAGCTGGCACATGCCAACCCGCAGCAGCCCGCTTAACCTCCAGTCTCTGATACCAAAACAATGTAAATCAAGCAGTGTGTTGAGGAGAAAGGAGCTGCTACATTTCAAACCTAACAGACTGACTAGTCACTTAGCATCCTAGCAACTGCATAGCAACAGCCTGCATTAAAAATAAAATGAAACCAAGAAATTATCATTGGCTTCATCCAAACATAGAAACAAAAGTAAACTATTTAAAATCCACTCAGCTAGTAAAATAAATTAAGAAAATAAGCTCCAAAAACACACAATTACGGCTTAATAATGTTGCCTTAAAAACTAAGAAATGTTCTGATCATTTACTCACCTCAGGCCATCCAAGATTAGGACGAGTTTGCTTCTTCATCAGATTTGGAGAAATGCAGCATTACTTGCTCAGCAAATGATGCTCTGCAGTGAATGGGTGCCGTCAGAATGAGTGATCCACACCACTCGGATGGCCTGAGGGTCGGCACATATTCATTTTTTTTTGACTAAAATAAACTGATTTGATTTTTCAAAGTCAGGGCAGTAAAGACTAACTTGTATTTGTTTGTATGGTTGATGAATTATAAACCATTTACATTATTTATTTGCTTAGTATTAACGATGTAAAATACAGTTCAAGCTCTTACTCTCACAGTAGGACGGTGTTTAGGCCACTCTAAACACACAAAGCAGCTCGCACCATTATTAAACGATTAGTTTAACCGTTAATAATGTATAATGTTCCTGTGTGGCTCAGTGGTAGAGCATTGCATTAGCAGCGCAAAAGGTTGTGGGTTCGATTCCCAGGGAACACATATACTGATTAAAAAAGCGTCTGCTAAATGCATAAATGTAAATGTATAATACTGAACAGCAGCAGCACATAAAACAAGACACACAAGAGCGTCGACAGAGTTTTTAAACACATCTAAAACTGTAAACTCAAGTCATTAGCATTTGTATGGTCACTGATGTATTAACGCACCTGTGTATGAAGGATCTGCACACCGTATTTTGGGAATTAATTTCACATCTCATCAGCCTCTCTTCACAATACAACAATGATTTTTAATTGCTATTCATGAAGATACAATCATATTTAATAAATGTCAGTCAATCAAGCATTTTTAATAACAGAACTAGAACTAAAACATTATTGCAGCCGTGTAGATTTGGTTTGCTGGCGATGTTTGAGATATTATTGGTCTGTGAGAGTTTCTGTGAACAAAAGACTAACACTAATGAGCTCTGAGATCGAGTTATCCATCTTTAAGTCTATTTAACAACATTAACGTACAATAATCATCAACGACTTCTCTGTATGCTCATGTATTCCCTCATGTAGACTCACTTATATCTAATAGTAAGTTATTGAGCTCATGAATATTAATCATGTTGCCATATTCACCCATAGTGATTTGCTGAAATTATAATGCAGACACTGAAAGGTGAGCACTAGCCAATGGGATTACAGCGTGTGCATTAGCCCCGCCCACTATCAAAGCAACATCCTGGCAAATGCTTCTGTTTGGCCTTAAAGCCTTCGTTTAACTTCATATTTTCTGCAATTAAGCAAAATAGGATATTCTCAGATATAATTACTATTTCCTAAAATAGTAGCTTATAAAAAAATCTACTTTTTATCTCTAAATTATGACTTTTTAACAGAATTGTAATTATGGGTTATTAATTGTAAAGACATAATCTCGGAATTTTGAGGATTGCAAAAATATAATAATAATAATAATAAGTATTTTCCCTTTTTATTCCGTGGAGGAAGCGTTCATAGTCAGAAAAGTGACTAATATTGTAAATTACAGAAACCGAATGACTTCAATGCATTTATAGCTTAGCATGCTATACATTGAGTGCATTTAAAGGAGATGATCTTTCGGGTGCATATGTGACCTGAGCCTCACATGTATTGAAGGTTGTGATGCTGCTTTATTTCACTGCTGCAGTGAGCTTTAATCATGTTGTCAGCTGTTTATTCACGAGACAGTTGTAAAAGACTCATTCTATTGTGATAGGCTGGTCAGGCTTCAGTCCATCGGGTCTAGCTTCGCTCACATGAGTTTCACTGAAGGTTAAATCCCTCTCTGATCTCACCGCGCTGACGGTTACACGTCTGAAATACAAGATCTGTGATGTGATGATGTTCTTCAGTACAGTTCACTTCTCCCACAAGGTACAGTAAGGAATGGCTTTATTAATGCCAGCAGTGCCTGCACCGGGTTTCTTTATATAGCATACACACCGAACACAATGGCAATTCAAAGTACTGTACTTGCAAAATTTAAGAGAAAGAAAAAAATAAGTTATGCATAAGTCACAGGAATACTCACACGTAAATGAGTAAATGGTCTTATTTGGATCAAACAGAGACATTTTGAAGAATATTTATGCAGCTTGTGTCATGACTGTCTGTGTCGATCTCCAAAATCCCCAAAACAGCGCCGATGGGGGGGGTGATTTATTAACAACACACAAATTAAAGCAGATTAAAATAACACGGCTTGACAAACCATATGTTCGGATAATGTGCTCTTTCCAAATAAATGAATACATCAGGAGAAAACCTTGTGCTCTGTTCTCTGCAACAATATTTGCAGCCATTTCAAGCCAAATATAGTTTCAGACATGCTTTTTTGGCTGTTAAATAATGAAGCCATTTCACCTGTAATAAATAATTAGTAGTTCATGTGCTTTTAGTAAAACCATGATTCATTTGAATACCAGTATAACTTTGACGAAACTCCTACCAGTTCATATTTAATAAGGTCAGGTGCAAAAATTAGATGCAATATTTCACCTTTTCAGCGTTAGTTCCTCACTGCGCATCTTTAGTAAAACCTAACAGTACTATTTTAACCCCAAAAGACGGTTTGCATCCAAAAAACTCAAAACTGTATTTTTAAGTATTCAATACTTCTACATTTTGTCTTCAGTTTAATTTAACGCTCATGTTTAGTCCTTTTGACCTGATGAGGATTTTATTTTTTCCGTAATTTTTCACATTGGACTAAAACTTACTAACTTTAGTCACAACTTCCTAAAAAAATAAATAATTTTTTCAATACTTTTTTATATTTTTTCCACATTTTTCCCACCCAGTTCAACTTGTAAAAAAAATGACTGACCTACAAAAATTGTTTATACATTTCTTGCAATGCATAATCCAATATGCATATATGCACCAAATCTTTGATTAAATCCTTTAATCAGTTTGTTTTCTTTAATTAGCACAGATGTTGTATTTGTTTCTGAGACCGATTGACCGTAGACCTCATTGATCTGAGCTTATGCAACTGTTTTATTATTATTATATTCATTTAATTTTTTTGTTCACTTTTTTCAGTTCCAAAATGAAACACAAAACCTGTGTTAACTTGACTTAAAGTTGACAAAAAGACTGAATCCAGGATTTGGTGATAATATAGAAATTGATAAAGGATTTTCAGCACACCATGAGGGTTAAACGCTTCACAAGACTTTAAATACAGTGCACATGTCATATAGACACATCTGATATTGTTTCATGCTGCTTTTAAGGTCCTTCTTTGGAAGCTTTGGTCTCAATATAATTACTTGGGAAAAGAGCAGCAAGCACATTCTTCAAAAGTTCTCCTTTTACAGTCTTTGTATCAAAGAAAGTCCAATGCGATTTGCATATAGAAGTGTATAAACACATTTATATTCATGCATTTAGCAGATGCTTGTATAGACTTATCCACAATGTCTGGCAGTATACAATGCCACCTTTAACAGTGGTGAATAAATGCATAAATCTATTCCATTCGTTGTTTTGTATAATACTATTATAATATAAAAGAAGACTGCAGTGGGCTTGCAGACTGAGGAATATACTGAATAACGGGCCGCAGCTCTCCAAACGCATGAACATCTCTTTGCTTCAGAACAACAGCGGCTCAGTTTGTTGCGGGTCGTTTATTGATCGTGAAAGGGCATCAATAGTTTAAACATCAAACCCATTTCCCCTCAGAAAACACACTCTGTACCCGTAATGTACACCGAGCTTTGGTTTCTGAACACTATTCTTAACGCGGGATCAGGCCGGGTATCGATCCATCACTGTTATTAATAAGTCAAACTCTGCGCTGGAGAACAAAAGTAAACTAATCCAAACCTCTTCAGCTCTCAGTGGAAATGCACTGCTCTTCCCGTCCAGAAGGACTGTATTTTCTGTGACCAGCGAAAGCAAATCATCAAACTCTTCAGGAATATCAGCCCAAAGCTTTTCTGATCGGTGTGCATGAGACGCAACACGTACAAAGCTTTCAGAAAGAGTTGCACTTGTGCGATGGTGTCATGCTCACATGAACAAAACTTGAGTTCAATTCTCTGAAAAGTGACAGATTTATCATGAATCTGGATTTTATGAGACATATTCACTGCTGTTTGGGGTTGGTGTGTTTTTGAAAGAAGTCTCATCTGCTCACAAAAAAGCTGCATCTCTTTGATTAAAAACAGTCATAATATGATTATGATTTAAAAATAAAATATCCATGTGAATATATGTAAAAATATAATTTATTTATGTGAACAAAGCAGTATTTTCAGCATCATTACCCAGTGTTCAGTGTCTCATGGTCTTCAGAAATCAGTAAAATGCTGATTTATAATCAAGAAACATTTCTGATTATTATCAATATTTTATTTTTAGAATTCTTTGATGTTTCTATTTAAAATGGAAATGTTTCGTAACTATATAAATGTATTTACTGTCTTTTTTAAATAAATTGTATGCATCGTCGCTGAAAAAAGGTATTAATTTCATAATTGATTTATTATATCCTTTAGTATACAGATGTGGCTTTATATTTATTTATTTGATTATTATTTCATGAACTGAATTCTGGTTCAAGCTCAAACCAGAGTTATTATTGCTTACTAAAACTAATAAAGGATTTTACATTTTAAATAAATATTGAAAATAAATATTCATTTTAAATATATACATGAACTAGACTGTCTAATTACTAATATTGTTAGTACAATAAAACTTTTATGATTGTTTCTGAACACACTTAAGTGCACTTAAAAAGTGCATTTTGTAATAATGTCAATTTATTTTTACTTTAAAATACATTTCAAATCATTGTGTTTTAAAGGAATACACTTATTTTGATGTGTTGACTAACATAATTATACATATGTGATTTTTTTACAAACAAATAAATGATAAACAAACAAACCTAAATCGTAATATTTAAAAATAACAAAAGCTAATAGAAATGGCACACAATTACAGAACTAAAACTTAACCTAAAATTAAAATTAAACCCGAAAATATACAAATAAAACCTACTTATAAACATCAATAAAAAAACTATACAATTATGTAAGTAATATTAAAATACCACTGGTTTGAACTAAATCATACACACGAGTAGATCTTGAAATAATCTTCACAGAGTGACAAAAACATGGTTTTTCAGGCCATGCTTGCAAACAAACTGGCAAATGAGATCGCTGAGGTAATATAAAGCTTATCTAATATCCAATAATGCTTGAAAATAATAACTACATGTTCCCAGTTCTCAGTGAATTATATAAAGCACCTTTACATTTTACACCATCATGTTCACAAGTTCTGCACTGCGTCCACATCCACGCCTCAAGCAAACAGATCTGGATTCACATGATAAGCTCTGAAACAGATCTTCAGCAACATCTGAACTAGACTTCATCAAGTCTACTTGACCTCTGACGGGTCAAAACAGCTGTTGCTCAACACTCACCAGTGCATGCTGGGAAGGCTGACGGTCACATGACCTGACAGAGCAGAAAGCTGCAGGCGACTGCTGATCTGAGAGCAGCTGTGCTCCTCAAGACTGCATTTCTGAACAACGCTCGATTCTTTCAGTGTGCAAACGTGACCTAAAACTAGTTTATTCAAAAGATAATAATCACAGCTGCTCTCGATGATGCAAAAACACAGAGGCATGGGTAATAATGAGGCCAAGAACAAAAATAGAGCCTTACCTAATTATACAATTAGGAGCTGACTGATAATTGCATTTGCCTTTGAAAATGCTGCCCTTGTGAAAAAGAAGTGCGCTTAAATGTAGTGAATATGCACTTGTAGTGTACTTCAAATCTTAAGTGTATTCTTAATAAACTGTATTTGCTGAAAATATTATATTAATGAAATAAAAGCCCACTTAAGTCACTTAAAGAGAGACACTTTTATGACACACTTAAGTGCACTTAAAAAGTGCATTTTGTAATAATGTCAAAAAAGTTTAAATCATTGTGTTTTAAATGAATACACTTATTTTGATGTGTTGACTGACATACTAAAGCACATTTAAAGTATTTGATTATAATTTCACCTGTAGTGTGTTATGCAATATTATATTTAAAGGCAATATATTTTAAATCTACTAAATTGCAACTAATTACAAATAGATTTAAATACATGACACACAAGTTTCGATGGAAATTATATTAAAATATATTTTAGTTTACCATTACAGTAATTAATCAGCACTTTAACATATTTCAATAAACAATAAAGTAATTATGAAATGACATGTAAAGCTGTACTTAAGTCCTACTTCAGTAGGTCAAAAACACTTTAAGGTTGAACTAAATGCATTTAATACAAACTGAAACTATAATACATTTGAGTTTAATTACAATTAACAGTTCACACTTAAGTATATTCTTTTACAGTACATAAATCCTGCACTAAAAGCATGCTAAAGTGCACTTCTTTTCACAAGCCTGCTCCTGCGTTCGCTCAAGAAAGCGTTTAGGAGCGAGTTTATTATTATTATTATTATTTATTAAGAGCGAGATTATTATGGGTAATTTCCATGTTAAATTTGCTCAAGGCCTCAAATGACAACAACACGACCTCACACAATAAACACAGGAGTGTGAATGAAGAGAAAAGCATGAGACGTGAGGATGAAAGCGGTGCAAATATAAAGAGGACAATACCTGGACGAAATATCGACACGAGCGCTCCCTTTTCTGCAGCTGAAAACCCAAAGAGAAGTGCTTTAGTATCACGCAGAGAACGACACAGTCCCAAGGTCTTTCACACCGAACACAGCGAAGCGTCACTTCAAGCAAACAACGGACCGGAACACAAGCAGTAGCTGTGCAAGGCTAATGCTGTATCTGTATTACTTCATCTTTTGTTTAATTATTGCACAGAATCTGTTAAAGTGCGAGCGAAAAGTGGGCAGTCGTTGGCCTAATGGATAGAGCGTTGGACTTGAAACCCGAGGTAACCCAAGGTTGTGGGTTCGAATCCCGGCTCCGACAGGAAGTCCACGACTGCTCCCCGGGCGCTGCACAGTCGGCTGCCCACTGCTCCAAGTGTGTACACATTTGGAGATGCATGTGAAATGTGTTCACATGCAGAGAACACATTTCACTCCTCATTATACTCTGTATAATTGTGTATGTGACAAATAAAGCTCATCTGAGCTTAATTTGGAGCTCGTGTCCGCTTTGTCTACAAAGCGGAAGTTGTGAAGAGCTCCACAGGAACCCATAGTTTGCATTGAAAGCTGCATTGTGTTTGGTGTGAAAGAGTCTTCAGGAGCACATAAATCACATCCTACTGAACACAGAGGAAAAGATGAATGAGACTGATCAAGAACTTCAGCGTGTCAGAAGTGCCCTGCGTAAAAGAGAGACGATCGCTGAAAGAGAAATTCAGAGGAAAGGAACTGGAAGGACATTGTATGTTACATTCAACAACAAAATGCAATCCGTAAGTCACAATACAGGTACAAATTAAGATGGTTTGTTGGATCAGTGGTTGGTTATAAATGACACCAAACTACACTTATTACTTCCATACACCCTCAAGAGGGCATATTAGTACCTCCAGTGTACATATTTGTACATTTTGAAAAGTGGTGACCACTTTTGTACCTTTTTTTTCTGAGAGTGGCATTTCTGAGTCGTTCAGTTATAATGGTTTCTGCTTCTATAACTTCACAGCTGACAGATCAGGTGCTGATTGAGTTTCAATAACATCAGAAAAGGTTTCATTTGAGTTTGAATAATATTTTCTGTGGCGTTAATGGTCATAACGAACGATACGACGGATCATTTAACTTACAGCTTGAGAGTAAATGGAAAAGGAAACATTCAAATTGATTTCAAGCGTTTTCCCGGGAAAAAACTCTGCGTGAGTCAATGAGAGTGAGTTTTGAATAATGGTTAAAATATTGTTTTTATGAATCTGATTATGCACTGGCTGTGACTTGGGATTGGTTTTATCACATTTTATAACTGCATAATGTGACATGGACATGACAACTAGAAAGAAAGAAAGAAAGAAAGAAAGAAAGAAAGAAAGAAAGAAAGACAACTAGAAAGAAAGAAAGAAAGAAAGAAAGAAAGAAAGACAACTAGAAAGAAAGAAAGAAAGAAAGAAAAGAAAGACAACTAGAAAGAAAGAAAGAAAGAAGGAAAGAAAGAAAGAAAGAAAGAAAGAAAGAAAGAAAGAAAGAAAGAAAGAAAGACAACTAGAAAGAAAGAAAGAAGGAAAGAAAAAGAAAGAAAGAAAGAAAGAAAGAAAGAAAGAAAGAAAGCTAGAAAGAAAGAAAGAGAAAGAGAAAGAAAGAAAGAAAGAAAGAAAGAAAGAAAGAAAGCTAGAAAGAAAGAAAGGAAAGAAAGAAAGAAAGAAAGCTAGAAAGAAAGAAAGGAAAGAAAGAAAGAAAGAAAGAAAGAAAGAAAGAAAGAAAGAAAGAAAGAAAGAAAGAAAGAAAGAAAGAAAGAAAGAAAGAAAGAAAGAAAGAAAGAAACCATTAAATTATGAAACCTAATCATTACGCCCATGGAGAGTCCCCGTAAACCATAAAAAACAATGTGTGTGTGTGTGTGTGAGTGTGTGTGTGTGTGTGTGTGTGTGTGTGTGTGTGTGTGTTTGTCATGAATTATTGAGTCTCACAGAGGAAGAGTGAGAGAAGGGAACAGATCAAAATAAATAGCAAGCAGGTCTGTCTCTGCTGGTGCCTGAATGTTAATGTAGCTTGATTCCGGCTGACGGCAGCCATCTTTAGATCTCATTACTTTCACTCTTTAGCAGTTCCTGTTCGCTCCTCTTCAGGTGCCTCGTCTGTAAACTTGATCTTGGCATTAAAGGTTTTACTCGACGAAGTCAACACTATGATAGTATTTAAATGATACTAAAATAACACTGATTTGAATCCCGAAAAGGATAAATAAGAACAGATGTAATTAAAACTGCACAATTTCACCCAATATTTGTGTGTGCTATACATTTTATTACTAGAGTCGCGATCACTAATGTAGCGTATCTCGCTCACTCGTGAGGATGAGCTGAAGATGTAGACGCCTCACACAGAGCTGGCATGTTTTATATCAGTGATCCTGTCCTGAGTCTGAAGCTCAAATCAAACAGCTGTGAAATCAAAAGTTTCAAATTACCGCTTCCATTAATTAGCATGAGAACGTGTGAGCGTGACGCGCGCTGATCGCTGCGGCTGTGCAAAGTCAAGCTTGCAGGATTGTGGGTGTAAACTAAGTGTGAGTTTCACAGAAGACGCGTGGAAACAGGTGTTTGTGTTCACCGCTCGGGCGTCCCGCTCTGAGAAATGACACTCTTAATAGCCAAGTTAATTCATTTTGAGCGGTTCTGTGTCTCAGACAGTACCGCATGGCACCAGAAGAACTAAGATGATGGGTTTGATTAAACTGAAGCACGTTTACATTGAACGCAGTGTAAGCTTGGATACAAGTGACTGCTGAACATGTGCATTTTAAAATGCATACAACTACTGTAGTGGTGAATTAAGTACATTTTTCAAGTATCTGTACTTTACTGGAGTAGTTTTATTTTGAGTAACTTTTACTTTTACTTCACTACATTCCAAAGCATAAGATCGCATTTTTTACTTCACTACATTTCATAAAACATATGTCTTTTATAATACATCACGTGTCTCCGAGACGCAGAAGCGGTGTCTGACTCATGAACAAACTGATTCTTTTCAATGAACCTGTTCAATCGGTTCGCAAATCGCAACAACAAACGATTCATCACAAATTGCAATGATCTGATTGCAGCTGTTCTCGAGTCGAAAACTCACTGATTCAAATGATCCGTTTAGAGTAGTCTTCTTCAGTGAACTGAACTCACAAGTAAAGAACCGAGATCTCGTGAGCGCTACTGATGCTGTGAAAAATGCGTTACTAATGTCAATTTTAGGATTAATTATTGTAACTGAAAATAATATTTAGGTCAAAACTGTCAGTTGTTTGTGAACTAAATCTGCTGTAAAGGGTGATCTATTTAAGCCCACTGAAATGCTTGAATGCAGACAGATCAACATCAGTGTCTCTAACGGTATGTTTTAGGTCAAAACAAAACATTAAAATAACACCGATTTTTATGCACGTAACGGATGTATACCAGTAAGGGCTGTGTGTAAACCTCACTCCCTGACCTCAAAAAGATGCGCCTAGCGACTGATGCAAGAGGCTGTAGCCTTTGGCGTTCCTTGTTAGCCCGCCTCCCGCCGAAATCCCGGGTTCGCGACCTCGGAGCAAGAACGAGTTAGGATGGTGTGACCCGGGGAGATACACACGCTCATATTCCCCGCTGCTGTAACGTAGTTTTTTTTTTAAATGCTATGCATTTAGACCTATGTGACGCCTGTTTTTATATTGTTTATCAACAGTATACATTTTATATTGTTCAGATCAACTAGCGTAGTAGACAGATATTAATGTTTATTCATAACCATACTGAAAATAAGTAAATATTGTTAGCTGATGCTAACTGTCTAGCTAATGCTTGTTCTGGTGCTAAGTTGAGGAAATGTTTTGATATAAAGTCCAAATATCTTTATTCAGCCACCTAGATAGATTCCATCTGAGGGAAAAAGAAAGGATGTGATGTTCAGAACATAGTAACTACAGTAATTATCAGAGTGGGAAGTGATGCCCTCTGGGGCATTTGGCCAGGGTGTTTTACACCACAGACAAGGTTTGAGAAGAAAACAATCATTATGAAAATATAATTAGATTTTCCTTAAAATGTTCTTCCTAATTTCAGGCCTAATTCTAATGTCATATATAACTGACGCTCAACAAGTTCTAAAACACTTTGTTCTTACTGGTGAAGATTAGATGGTGAAATCTGTTTTCTCAGGTACATGGCAGTGTAAGCTTCACAGCATTACTACATCACTCTCATCAACGTAGTCCATATCAACAAAATATATATCTGACTCTATATAGTGGTTATTTGGGGAAAACCCAGGTATTTTGGGCAGTAGGATTATAAAAATATGTGCTAATATAAAATTAAATAAAGTAGTCTATATAAAATTGCAAAATAAATCTGTCATCAGTACTTTTTACTTAAGTACATACATAAAAATTGAGTACTTTTGTACTTTCACCGAGTAAAATTGAAAAGCAGTACTTTTACTTTTACTGGAGTAATATTTTAGTATCATGATCTGTACTTTTACTCAAGTACTTGATCTGTGTATTTTGACCACCACTGAAACCAGTGGCAGTGCCGTGAATGTGTGTGTTGTGTGGATCCAACATTCACTTGCTGATGGATGAATTCAGAAGAGTCTTGACCGGCAATAAAACTGCACTTTGCATTTTTGTTATTGTTTAAATGGTTAGAGTAAAACAAGTAAAAAATAATAATTAAATAAATAAGAATAATAATAGAAAATATGCAAATAATAATAAAATATAAATAAAATAAAATATGTAAATGATAATAAAATATAAAATAACAAATGCATATGATAATAAAATAAATAAAATAAAATATGCAAATGATAATAAAATACAAATTAAATATGCAGATGATAATACAATAGAAATAAAATAAAATATGCATATGATAATAAAATATTAATAAATGAATGGAATAATGAATCTTTAATTTATGCACTTCAATTACACAAGCAATAGTCTTTAATTAAAGGGTGTTTGAAATTTGACTTAAAATATATTATGTTTAGATTGTCAAATTTTAATTGCATGATTTGCTGATTAAGTAAATTAATAACATCTATCATCTTAAATTAAAACTTGCGGAAAAATAGAAAAAAAAGAAAAAAAAAACAGACAAATTAACGATCAATTTACTTGTTGTCAGTGAATGAATTAAGATTTTTTATATTTTACTATAAAATATATTAAAATAAATATGTATACTTTATTTTTAACCTATAATGGAAATTTACATTTAATGAAATGGTTTATTAGATGTTTATTAGATATTACATATTAATAAATAATCTTGGTATTTAAATGAATCATCCTTAAAATCCCTACATTTGAACCAAAAGCATGTTTGCTGATTAAGTAAATTAATAACATCCAGGGTTCAAAATGAACACTTTAAGATCACCGATGCAAAAATCACATTATTTCTATGAAAATGTTTGGATCAAAAACAAACAAACAAGAAGGTTTGAAAAAATTGAAGCATTACTCTGAAAAATTTAAAACTACTAAAACTAATAATTGAAATTAAGCTAAAATAAAAAATGTTAAGCACATAACAAAATGAATAAGAAATTTAATGCTGAAAAGATAAAACCTAAAAGCTAAGTCAAGATGTTAATAAATGCTATTATAGTATATAAATATAATACCTCACTGAATTACTCAACAGCCTAAATGTTGCCGTTCCTAACGAAGTTATTGGCCAACTATTTCATTTACTCTCCAAAGCCAAGTTTTCCTGGCACTCGGTTTCTTGTATTGTTCAGTTTGGACCCTGTATGTAATATTAATACACACACAACGTCTGAACGAAAGGGTTTTGTTCTCTGAGTGTCTGAAGACAAACTACACGCAGGTCTGGAGAAAACTGCGTCAAAGCGAACCTCTTTAACTCCGCAGAAACTTTAATAACGCTGCCGATTATTCATGCCGCATAATGTCCTCGGAGCGATAGCAGCCTCAGTTTCTCTTCGCCCAAGTTAAACCTATTTTTAAACAGACGGCTGACTGCGGGGAGAAACACAGGGGATCATTCATCCTGACAAACACGGACATCATTATAAAAACACCCACTGCTCTCCATACCGACTGCATCAGAGGACGCTTTATCTGCCTCGCACGTCCCGTCCGTTTCTCTGCTGGTCGAGTCAAACATAAGAAGAAGAAGCAGGCTCGCCGATTTAATGCAGTAATATGGTGTGATTAATTAATTAAAACCCATCGTCTTACATTGATGAACATGATGCAGGACGACTGACTGCGTGACAGCCTATGAGAATACAGTACGCCCTAAATTCAAGATATGACAGCAGAAAATGCCCCGTATGAGTTTTTGCCTTATATTTATATTAGATTATATAGTTTAGCAATATCAAATGAGGAAGAGAGCTGTTTTACCCCAAATATCTGTAGGATTGCAAATATGATATTGATTTGAAAGTTCAATAAACATGAAGTTAATATTGTGTTGCATTTTAGATATTGTCTATTTTTGTAAAATTCTGCCAACGAAGATAATTCCAAACTTTGTTTAGTTTTTTCACTAAATTAAACTTTTGTTTTGAACGAATCGAGTAAGCCAATGATTCATTAACTCATTCATAAAAACTGTGAAATATATTATAATAATTATATATATATGTGTGTGTTAATATTATTTTTGTTTTTAGACAAACCCATTAATACCCATTTATTAGCATAATTTATGCAATGGTGAATCAAAACATGTCATTCTAAAGATACTTTTATGTAATGTCTACCAATGCTTTTTTGGTATCTAACACAATAATGACTTCAAATTATCATTTTTTTTGAGGGAGGGTGTGGGGGTGATTATCATGTGAGATTTATTTGATTTATTAACTGGCACATTACGTAGCTAATTCTCCTAAAACCGGTACCGTCTCTGTTATCATCTCCAATACCGTTATCTTCTGTTCTTGTTTCCAATACCGTTATCTTCTGTTATTGTTTCCAATACGGTTATCTTCTGTTATCTTCTATTATTGTTTCCAATACGGTTATCTTCCATTATCATCTATTACTGTTTCCAATATGGTTATATTCTATTATTGTTTCCAATACCGTTATCTTCTGTTATCGTCTATTATTGTTTCCAATACGGTTATCTTCCGTTATCATCTATTATTGTTTCCAATACCGTTATCTTCTGTTATCATCTATTATTGTTTCCAATACGGTTATCTTCCGTTATCTTCTATAATTGTTTCCAATACGGTTATCTTCTGTTCTTGTTTCCAATACGGTTATCTTCCGTTATCATCTATTATTGTTTCCAATACGGTTATCTTCCGTTATCATCTATTATTGTTTCCAATACGGTTATCTTCTGTTCTTGTTTCCAATACCGTTATCTTCTGTTCTTGTTTCCAATACCGTTATCTTCTGTTATTGTTTCCAATACCGTTATCTTCTGTTCTTGTTTCCAATACCGTTATCTTCTGTTCTTGTTTCCAATACCGTTATCTTCCGTTATCATCTATTATTGTTTCCAATACGGTTATCTTCCGTTATCATCTACACGGTTATCTTCCGTTCTTGTTTCCAATACGGTTATCTTCCGTTATCATCTATTATTGTTTCCAATACGGTTATCTTCCGTTATCATCTATTATTGTTTCCAATACGGTTATCTTCTGTTCTTTTTTCCAATACGGTTATCTTCCGTTATCATCTATTATTGTTTCCAATATGGTTATATTCTATAATTGTTTCCAATACGGTTATCTTCTGTTATCATCTATTATTGTTTCCAATACGGTTATCTTCCGTTATCATCTATAATTGTTTCCAATACGGTTATCTTCTGTTCTTGTTTCCAATACGGTTATCTTCTGTTCTTGTTTCCAATACGGTTATCTTCCGTTATCATCTATTATTGTTTCCAATACGGTTATCTTCCGTTATCATCTATTATTGTTTCCAATACGGTTATCTTCGTTATCATCTATTATTGTTTCCAATACGGTTATCTTCCGTTATCATCTATTATTGTTTCCAATACGGTTATCTTCTGTTCTTTTTTCCAATACGGTTATCTTCCGTTATCATCTATTATTGTTTCCAATATGGTTATCTTCCATTATCATCTATTACTGTTTCCAATATGGTTATATTCTATAATTGTTTCCAATACGGTTATCTTCCGTTATCATCTATTACTGTTTCCAATACGGTTATCTTCCATTATCATCTATTACTGTTTCCAATATGGTTATATTCTATTATTGTTTCCAATACGGTTATCTTCCGTTATCATCTATTATTGTTTCCAATACGGTTATCTTCCGTTATCATCTATAATTGTTTCCAATACGGTTATCTTCCATTATCATCTATTACTGTTTCCAATATGGTTATATTCTATTATTGTTTCCAATACGGTTATCTTCCGTTATCATCTATTATTGTTTCCAATACGGTTATCTTCCGTTATCATCTATTATTGTTTCCAATACGGTTATCTTCCGTTATCATCTATTACTGTTTCCAATACGGTTATCTTCCATTATCATCTATTACTGTTTCCAATATGGTTATATTCTATTATTGTTTCCAATACGGTTATCTTCCATTATCATCTATTACTGTTTCCAATATGGTTATATTCTATTATTGTTTCCAATACGTTATCTTCCGTTATCATCTATTACTGTTTCCAATACGGTTATCTTCCGTTATCATCTATTACTGTTTCCAATATGGTTATATTCTATTATTGTTTCCAATACGGTTATCTAGTAGTAGTAGTAGCCCTTTATTGTCACTAGTACAAGTACCAGCGAAATTAGCCATCAACCTGTCCATACATACACAACATACATATGACAACGGGGTAGACAGAACAGGAGACAGGGTATTTAGAAAATACAGCTTTTTACATGAGGAGAGAGAGGAGGAAAAAAAATTTTTTAACCCCCAGACTATGCTCCATTTGGAGTACAGTCTGAGAACAGAAAAAAAAACACCTCAGCACAAAAGCACATATACCATAAACACATGACATTGCAAAACATATCCAGCTCTGGCAAGCAGCCATCCGTCCAGTGCCATGGGTCTCAGACCTGCTCGCCTAGTGGCGGTACAGCATTTCAGAGGCAGTTGAATGGGGAGGGGAGTAATGTCTGTAATGGAAGGGAGCAAGAGAGTCTTCACTGCATCGCTTCTCTCAGGGTGGTGAAACCAGACGGCCTTGGCCAAGGCGCTGGTAATGGGAGCCAGAAAGATAAGATTAAGTTGTTATGACTTTTGGGGCTAACAGCTGCAAAATTTCCACAGCTCATTCTCTTTGTCTTCATCTTCCGTTATCATCTATTATTGTTTCCAATACGGTTATCTTCCATTATCATCTATTACTGTTTCCAATACCGTTATCTTCTGTTATTGTTTCCAATACGTTATCTTCCTGTCACGGTTCATGGGTTCCCGGTCCCATCCTCACCGTGTCTTGTCTGTATGCGTGTGCGTATGTGTGAGCAGGTGTCTGTGGGTGTGTGTGATTGAGGCTAATTCGCTCCAGCTGAGAGTCATCACCATTGGGCTATATCAGTTCCTGTCACGCCTCCTTCTTGTCAGATCCTTGCAGTTTGCGGCCCACGCCACGAGGCGCTTTCTGGTTCCTGGTTTCCGCGATTCCTGAGCCCTGCTGCTTTCCTGGACCCGATCGCCGGAGACCTCGCCTGCCCATTGCTTCCCGCGCCACCCGCCTCAGCCCCTACGGAAAGCTCCGCTTCTGCCTCACGGAAAGCTCCGCTTCTGCTCACGGAAAGCTCCGCCTCTGCCCCACGGAAGCTCCGCCTCCGCCCCACGGAAAGCTCCGTTTAGTTTCTCACTGTGTATTACTTCTTGTAATAAACTCTCTTTCCCGCAACTGAATCCTCCCGCCTTCATTGTGACAGAAGGATCTGACCAATCTTCATGGATTCAGCGGAGACTCGTGGTTTGCAGGAACTGTTAGCCGGCAACAACGCCAGATGGATCTCCAGGAGGAGAATATGTTGAACACCGGGCGAAGCTGTGCAGGCGTTAGTAGCGCAGGTGTCCGAGCTCACAACCCAGGTACAGTTATTAAGATCACCCGCTGCGCCACCCACACCGCCTAGCTTTTCCATCCCCGGGAACCACAGCCCTCAGCACGAACCTAGACTCGGCGCCGGAGATGTATGCCGGAGATCCTAACCTCTGTAGAGCGTTTCTGACGGCGTTCTGTTTTTCTCGCCTCCAGCCACTGACGCCACAGAAGTTTCCAGAGTGGCACTAGTGCTTACGTTGCTGTCAGGAAGGGCAGCATTGTGGGGAACGGCGTGTGTGGGAAAATCGCCATCCCTGTTGTTCCTCGCTCCACTCACTCTCTCAGGAGATGAGGAGGGTGTTCGATCGCGCTGGTCGGGCGCGAGGCAGCGCGCATGCTGGCCGATCTCCGCCAGGGGAGCAGTCCGCTTGATTATTCCATCCAGTTCAGGACCCTGGCGGCAGAGTGAGTGGAACGAGAAGGCGAGGGACATGTTCCTGCATGGGCTGGCCGACCGTATCCAACAAGAGATCGACGTGGTGGAGTTACCTCTCGGGTTGAACGAACTTGTGGATTTGGCTCACGCGTGGATGCACGGCTTCAGCAACGCGATCTCGCGGTCGACGCAAGTTAACACCGAGATATCCTTTCTTCGACACCGCGATACGACGGTCGGTCACCGTCGGTTGACGAACCCATGCAGGTGGGTAGAGCTCGGCCTCCGGGGAGAGAGACCGCCGGAGGACGAGGGACTATGTCTGTACTTGTGGCGCCGGCTGGCCATTTCCTGGTGAAGTGCCCCGTAAAGACCAGGCCCGACAGTAGGTCTGAGGCTACTGTCGGGTGGGGTGTCTCTCAACAAAGCCTCATCCACCACCCTCCTCCCGTGAGGTTGCAATGGGCGGCCGAACGACATGAGGGGACGGCGCTGCTAGACTCGGAGCCGAGGGTAACCTGCTGGACATTTCCCTGGCCCAACTCCTTCACATTCCCTTGGTTCCCTCCGTCACAAGATCTCTGTCAGCGCCTTAATGGACAGTCACTTCTCCGATCAGTCTCTCCACGGTACCCATCACCCTCGCCACCTCAGGCAACCACTCTGAGACCATCACGCCCTCGTCACCCACTCACCCCTGGCCCCGGTGGTGTTGGGTCACCCTGGCTCATTCAACACAATCCTCGGTGGATTGGGGTCAGAACACCGTGTCGGAGTGGAGTCGAGCCTGCTATGCCTCTTGTCTTGTGTCTGATGGGTTTTCTGTGTGTGATTCTGTGTTGCAGGAGGAGATGGGGAACCTGTCTAACGTGCCCGAGGAGTATCTCGACCTGAAGGAGGTGTTCAGTAAGTCCAGGGCCGCTTCTCTCCTCCTCATCGTCCCTACGACTGTGCTATAGACTTAGTACCAGGTATGTCTCCGCCTTAAGGGCAGATTATACCGCTTTCTGTTCCGGAAAGGGAGGCCATGGAGAAATATATTTCTGATTCTCTGACAGCCGGGTTCATCCGCCTCTTCTTCTTCCAGCGGGGCAGGATTTTTTTGTCGCCAAGAAGGATGGTTCTCGCGACCTTGTATTGACTATCGGGCTTGAACAACATCACGGTAAAGAATACCTATCCTTTGCCGTTGATGTCTTCAGCCTTCGAGAGGTTGCAGGGAGCATCCATCTTCACTAAGTTAGATCTTAGAAACGCTTATCATTTGGTTCGCATAAGAGGGGGGGATGGAAGACCGCTGTTTAATACCCCCAGAGGGCATTTTGAGTATTTGGTCATGCTCGGGCTCTCTAACTCTCCTCATGGTCTTCCAGGCACTCGACAATGATGTGTTGAGAGATATGGTCGATCAGTTCATATGTCTACCTGATGACATATTGATTTTTCTTCTTCTCTCCAGGAACATGTTCAACACGTCAGGCGAGTGCTCCAGAGGTTGTTAGAGAATGGGCTTTTTGTCAAGGCGGAGAAGTGCTTCCATGCACAGTCGGTTCCTTTCCTGGGTTTCATAGTGTCGCCGGAGGAGTTCGCATGGATCCTGACAGAGTTAAGGCTGTAAATTGGCCAACCCCTGATTCCCGCAAGGCCCTGCTGAGGTTTCTGGGGTTCGCTAATTTTACCGGCGCTTATTCGCAATTTCAGCCAACTAGCCGCACCTCTGACTGCCTTGACCTCCACCAAGATGACGTCAGGTGGTCGAATGCGCCGAGGCCGCATTTACCAAACTCAGAGGCCGCTTGTTTCGCACCCATTCTCCGGGCCCCTGATCCCACACGCCAATTCGTGGTGGAGGTCGACGCAGAGGTGGGGGTAGGTGCAGTGCTATCCCAACGGGCTACCTCGGACGACAAGGTGCATCCCTCGCTGCTTTTTTCCCATCGACTGTCTCCTGCCGAACGCAATTACGACATCGGTAACAGAGAGTTGCTGGCTCAAGCTAGCGCTAAGAATGGCGCCACTGGTTAGAGGGTTCGGGGTTCCTTTCATAGTTTGGACACCATAAGAATCTTGAATATATTCAGTCCGCCAAACGCCTTAACTCCAGGCAGGCTCGCTGGGCACTATTTTTCGGACGCTTTGATTTTTCCATCTCCCATCGGCCGGTTCTAAAACATCAAACCCGATGCCTTGTCACGCATTTTGACATTTCGACCGCCCGGTGTCTCCCGAGTGCATTATACCTGAGAGATTGGTTGTCTCTGCAGTCACTTGGGAGATCGAATCGAAGGTCCGCACGCCTTTGAAGGGGTAACGCCCGCCTGGATGCCCAACGGGCCGGTTGTTTGTGCCGGAGGGGTTACGGTCCAACGTCATCCAGTGGGGTCACTGTTCCAACGTGGCTTGTCATCCAGGAATCGGTCGCACCATGTTTTTGGTTAAACAACGATTCTGGTGGCGGGCCATGGCTCGCGATATCCGAGAGTTTGTTTTGGCCTGCTCAGTCTGTGCTCGGGTAAGACTTCCAATCGACCTCCAGAGGGGTTACTTCAGCCGCTGTCAGTCCCTTCGAGACCCTGGTCCCATATCGCGCTAGATTTCGATTACTGCCCTCCCACCCTCCCTGGGTAATACGGTTGTTTTAACCGTAGTGGACCGTTCTCGGCGGCCCACTTTATTCCCTTGCCCAAATTGCCCTCAGCCAAGGAGACAGCGGCTACGGTAGTTGATCACGCTTTCGCATTCATGGCCTCCCGCAGACGTGGTTTCCGACAGGGGTCCCCAATTCGTGTCCAAATTTTGGAGAGAGTTTTGTCGACTACTGGGGCGACTGTGAGTTTGTCTTCTGGTTTCACCCTCAGACCAACGGTCAGACTGAGCGGGCCAACCAGGATCTCGAGAGGGTGTTGCGATGTTTGGTCACTCAGAATCCCACTTCCTGGTGTCAGCAACTTTCATGGGTTGAGTACGCCACAACTCGTTACAGGTGTCGCCCACGGCCTTCGCCATTTGAGTGTAGTTTAGGTTACCAGCCACCCTTTCCCTAGTATGGAATCCGGGTCGCGTCCCTCTGCTCACGCCGTCCAGAGGTGTCACTGCACCTGGACGAGAGCCCGAGACTCTCCTCCGGTGGGGCGGCCACCAAGGCTAAGGCTGATCGCCACCGGTCAAGCCTCCGCCTACGCCGCTTGGTCAAAAGTGTGGCTTTCTACCCAGAACATTCCGCCCGTCCGTGTGTAATAAGTTGGCTCCCAAATTTATTGGCCCGCTTCCTGTCACCAAGATTATTAGTCCGGTGACAGTCCGCCTCAAACTCCCTCCCGCGACAGGAGAATTCATCCCGCTGCTCCATGTTTCCAAAATTAAACCTGCCGGGTCTCCCCTTAATCCGCTTACTCCGTTCCTCCCCGCCGACTCGTAGATGGGGAACCCACCTATTCGTTAATCGTGATTCTGGACTCGAGGCGGAGGGGACGAGGTTTTCAATACTTGGTGGACTGGGAAGGTTACGGTCCGGAGGAGAGAAGTTGGGTTCCGGCCAGGGACATATTGGATCACTCCTTATTGATGATTACAATCAACAGGTAAGGTCGGCTGGGAGCGCCGAGAGGCGCCTCCTAGGGGAGGGGTACTGTCACGGTTCATGGGTTCCCGGTCCCATCCTCACCGTGTCTTGTCTGTATGCGCAGCGTATGTGTGAGCAGGTGTCTGTGGGTGTGTGTGATTGAGGCTAATTCGCCCAGCTGAGAGTCATCACCATTGGGCTATATCAGTTCCTGTCACGCCTCCTTCTTGTCAGATCCTTGCAGTTTGCGGTCGACGTGCTTTCTGGTTCCTGGTTTCTCGCGATTCCTGAGCCCTGCTGCTTTCCTGACCCGAGCCGGAGACCTCGCCTGCCCATTGCTTCCCTGCGCCCCCGCCTCAGCCCCTCACGGAAAGCTCCGCCTGCCACGGAAAGCTCCGCCTGCTCACGGAAAGTCTCGCTTCTGCCTCACGGAAAGCTCCGCCTGCCCCACGGCTCCGCCCCTACGGAAAGTCTGCTTAGTTTCTCACTGTGTATTACTTTGTAATAAACTCTTTTTTCCCAAACTGAATCCTCCTGCCTTTCATTGTGACACTTCCGTTATCTTCTATAATTGTTTCCAATACGGTTATCTTCTGTTCTTGTTTCCAATACGGTTATCTTCTGTTCTTGTTTCCAATACGGTTATCTTCCATATCATCTATTACTGTTTCCAAGGTTATCTTCCCCGTTATCATCTATTACTGTTTCCAATATGGTTATATTCTATTATTGTTTCCAATACGGTTATCTTCCGTTATCATCTATTATTGTTTCCAATACGGTTATCTTCCGTTATCTTCTATTATTGTTTCCAATACGGTTATCTTCCGTTATCATCTATTACTGTTTCCAATATGGTTATATTCTATTATTGTTTCCAATACGGTTATCTTCCGTTATCATCTATTATTGTTTCCAATACGGTTATCTTCCGTTATCTTCTATTATTGTTTCCAATACGGTTATCTTCCGTTATCTTCTATTATTGTTTCCAATACGGTTATCTTCCGTTATCTTCTATTATTGTTTCCAATACCGCTATATTGTTATCTTCTATAATTGTTTCCAATACGGTTATCTTCTATTATTGTTTCCAATACCGCTATATTGTTATCTTCTATTATTGTTTCCAATATGGTTATCTTCTATTAACTTCTATTATTGTTTCCAATACGGTTATCTTCTATTATTGTTTCCAATATGGTTATCTTCTATTAACTTCTATTATTGTTTCCAATACGGTTATCGTCTTCAATAAGTGTTCAGTCTACAGGAATGTGTGCAGGCACATGGTGTGTCTTTACAAATTGATATCGCTAACTACTGGTCTGACATGCATTATACAGTGATTTTAGTCATTTTCCTGGATTCCTGTGAATAGGCATCATTTTGACTACATTAACGTCTGTATACGAAACTTTTCAAATAATGCAATACTTTTCAGGTTTTAGAACATCATTGTCATGTAAAAGTACCCCTAGTTACTGCACTCTAAAATAAGTATACTTTAGCATACTTATTATGGAAATGTTACACTTTAAGTGTGAATGTTAAAATCAAAATGCGGTATGAAATTACTTTAGAGTGTTTTTGACCCAGTGGTAGGACTTAAGTACATCTTTATATGTACTGTTGAAATTACATCTATTACCATTGAAAATACTGCTGAATGCACTAACAAGCATTTATGATTAGCTAAAATATGTATATATATATATATATTTTCAAGGGTGGATTTGCTCAAGTTTGTCAGGTTAGAGGCATCACGTCTTCTAAAGATACTTAGTTTTGTTTTGTTTTAGTGAAAATTTGAACCTCAAGTTGCTTCTTGCACTTATTTAATAATAAAAAAATGTCCAGTGCACCTGTGAGTATCTGTGTAACACATGAACAGACATACGGTCGTTATCACAAGATACACTGTTAACAGATTGATCAGGACGTTTTTCTCATTGGTGCTGCACTCTCTCGGCTCTCTTTCTTCTTATATTACTGAATCATTTCGACTCAAATCAATATTTCATGTCCCTTTATTTATTTATCTGGTAAGTAGCCGGCAAGCTGGATAATGAGTTTTGCACCAGGTCCCGATCACCCAGTCAGGGTTTATTTTGTGAAAATAACCTGCTGACTGTACATCCATTACATATCCTCTTTGTTTGCCCTGAAATAATCTGATCTCACAGTCCAAACACAGTTCACACTCATTTCTGTGCATCCATTTGCAGAAGCTGAGCAACCATTTTATTGAAAGGCAGTATGATTGGCTATTTACACCAACTCCACCCACTAACGTGTGATTAGGATGGCTAACAATTAAAAAATACGCTTGTTCAACATCAGTATCAGTGCTGTAGATAGTAAGGCGCATGCTTTTTGATGCGATCGACCAGGGTTCGAATCCGCCTTTTGCCGAATTTTTTTTTCTCCCTCTTCAGATCTCATATCGCATCGGAAAGGCGTTTATTTTCCATAAAAATGAAGGAAATAATCAAAACATGTAAAATAAAGTATGGGGTAGGGTTAGGGTAGATGTAGGGAGGGCTTTATTGTCCCAATATAAGGTGGCATTCATTTAATAATTTGAATTAAAACTATAATTTATACTCGTTAATACGTTATTATTGCATACTCTTTTATAATGTAATACAATACAGAGGTACAGCTAATTGCCACTATTTGCAATAATTAGTATAAATAGGAGAAAATATTTATATTTGAACAGTGCAAATAGCATAACGTTAAACAATACTGTTATTTTATCTTAGTGTAAATAGCATTTCGCTAAGAAAATATGATATTTGCACAGTTTAAATATAATCTAAAAGCAATTTACACTATTTAAGCTTCCATGTTATAAATGTAAAGCTGCTCTGAAACAGTGTTTACAGTGCTTGTAATTATACATTTGACTTGACATATATTATAGTGCTGTATGTCAGACGCAGTACCTTGTTGAGGCTCCGCGCGGCGCTGTCCTTTCCTCCGGGGGTGAGATTCCTGAGCTGGACGTCCAGCAGGTCGATCAGGTGACCCATGGCCCGGACGGTGTAGGTGATGTCACCCGCGTGCATGTGACCCTTGGTCTGCTCGGAAAGCTCACGGGAAATTATGGCTGCAGCTTCACCCGCTCGGATCTGCAACACACACACACACACACACACACACAATGAACGAATGATTCAGTAAAGCAGGTGTGTGTTGATGACGGTCAGCAGAACTGAAGGTGTTGGAATAGCTGTTAATGTTCCTGTAGCTCAAACAGCAGAGCGTGACGATAAACAACACCAAGGTCATCACGGGTTTGAGTCCCAGCCAATGCATGGACGACAATATGAATGCAAGTTATTTATCTATTTATAAATATCTGCTTTAAAAAGAGGATTTGCAGTCTGGGATTCGTGATCCTGGTGCATCAATCCATGCAAGCTTTCAAAAAGTCAGCACGTAACATTCATCTACTTCAGAGTGACAGTAATACAATATTTCTGCTCAAAGCTCACTTAGAGGGTTTGTAATAACATAAATTATGACCAAATACAGATTTGTATATACAATTTTTTTTATTACGTACAGTTTTTTATAATAAACTGAACACCGGTTTATCGTTTCTCATGTAAACATATTTAATAATTTTTTAAAAAGCCACAAAATGCATGAAAAACACATGTAAACCCTATTCTAGAATAATCATATATGTACTAGCTTCATGTCTCATCTGTGTTAGCTATGTATAGAGACAGAACGGATACATTTACCATCACTGAAGATGGAAATTATGATCACGCAATATTGATTGATGGATCTGCAGAGAATCGTGTATATATATATGTGTGTGTGTGTGTGTGATCCTGGAGCACAAAAGCAGTCATAAGCAGCACAGGTATATTTGTAGCAATAGCCAACAATACATTGTATGGGTCAAAATTATTGATTTTTCTTTTATGCCAAAAATCCTTAAGAAATTAAATAAATATCATGTTCCATGAAAATATTTTGTAAATTTCTTACAGTAAATATATCAAAACTTAATTTTGGATTAGTAATATGCATTGATAAGAACTTCATTTGAACAACTTTAAAGATGATTTTCTCAATATTTAGATTTTTTTGCTTCCTCAGATTCCAGATTTTCTAATATTGTCATATCATAACAAACCATACATCAACGGAAAGCTTATTTATTCAGCTTCCATATGATACATAAATCTAAATGTTGAAAAATTGACACTTATGCTGGTTTTGTGGTCCCGGGTCACTTATCATTAAACATTTGGTGATACGGTTGACGCATGTGCATGGTGGCATTATTTTACATGGCTCATTCTCTGCAGATCAGATCATCCTCCTGTGTTTGTGTGCTAGAGGCGGCTGAAGATGTGAGAAGAGAACATCTCTTCACTTCCCAGACAGTGCAGCTCTGTTCTTTCAAGTCGTGGCAAAAACACGCACTCTCCTGTTGAGTTTAATCACAACACTCCTCCAGCTAACGGAAGAGATGTGTTTATTTGCTAATGAGACGCAACTAAAGATGTTGTCTTCTGGGCTGCCTGCTGGGTCCACACACACA
Organism: Gymnocypris eckloni scoliostomus; assembly: GCA_027564155.1. Taxonomy (NCBI): domain Eukaryota; kingdom Metazoa; phylum Chordata; class Actinopteri; order Cypriniformes; family Cyprinidae; genus Gymnocypris; species Gymnocypris eckloni. Next base: position 3,985,983 of record CM050413.1, read on the forward strand.
CACACACACACACTTCACATCTGTAAAACTGTAGGGTTGATTTGAGCGAACAGCTCCTTCACATCAGCGGTACATGAAGAACAAGCAAACGTTAGATATTATTTGTAGTTTTCTATATGATACTAATGACTACACATGCCTTAGCCTTCCTCTTTTAAATATACTTAAAGTCATTCTCATAAAAATAAAAACATAGCTAGAAGAATATGAAAACAAACCAATGTAAATAAATGTGAACACCAGAAAGTGACAAATATAATTAGTCACGGTTAGTTACTAACAATTCTAGTCAAATTCTACACTATAACCAAACTGACTTTTTATAATTTATAATTTTTGGTTTGATTTGTTTTTGTGTGTCTGTGTGTGTGTGCGTGCGTGTGTGCGTGCGTGCACGTGTATGTGTGTGTGCTTGTGTGTGCGTGCGTGTGCGTGCATGTGTACAGGTTTATATATCCTGGCGGGGACATAAACCTGAATACACACAGACTCATGGGGACTCTATGTCACGGGGACCTACTATAAATTGAGGTCACCATGGGTACAAAAGCTTTTTGTTTTGAGAAAGTAAAAATGCACAAAGTTTCCTGTAAGGGGTAGGTTTCTGAGAGTCCCTACAAGGATAGGTGACAAGACGTGTGTGTGTGTGTGTGTGTGTGTGTGTGTGTGTGTGTGTGTGTGTGTGTGTGTGTGTGTGTGTGTGTGTGTGTGTGTGTGTGTGTGTGTGTGTGTGTGTGTTTCAACCTTCTGGTTGATGATGTTGACCCATGTGGAGGTGCAGTTGCTGAGGTCGGGCCCCTGCTGGTCCCACAGTCCCTCGGGCCCCTGACAGGCGAACACAGCCGTCCCTGCGCACAGAAAGCAGCCGTTACTGTGAATTCATATCACACCGTAAACACACACACATCAACGTCATGCACTGCTGCTTCCACAGATGACAAGAAACACTTTCAAACATCTGTGATCATAAAAGAATGTGTAATTACTTCCTCTGATGGAGATAAAATCACTGCACTGTGTGTGTGTGTGTGTGTGTGTGTGTGTTTGTTCCCTGGAGAGCACTGGTAAAGGTCAATTAAAGCTTGTGGAGAGAGACATCTCATTCTCCGCTCTAATTAGAAGGACAGAATAGGGAAGAAATGTCATATTCTTCCAGTTGGGTGACTGTATCGGCACTCAGGTGAGATCACTGACACACACACACACACACACACACCAGATGTACTGTCGGCACACATGCACAACAGCAGTGTGATAAAAGTCTGTGTATACTAAAATAAACACATACATTACTAATATTAATAGCAATTAACACTGTCTCCGCCAAATAATACATTTACATTTAGTAATTTAGTGAAAGTGACTTACAAATGAGGACAATGGAAGCAGTCAAAACCAGCAAAAGAGCAACAGCATGCAAGTGTTATGACATCTCGGTATATGTAGCAAGGTTTTTATAAAAAAAAATAATACGTTTTTTTTTTTTTTTTTTTTTTTAAGAAACAAGTATATAGAATAGAAAAGGAAAGCTGGTGTTAGTTTTTCAAGACAAAGCTAGCAGTTAGAGAATAAATATGCAAATCATAGAGGGTCAAGTGTGAGTTTTTTGTTTATAAATAAAAAGGAGACAGATTAGATAAAATATAATTAGAATAGAGAGTGCAAGAGTTGGAGGGTCAAATAAAGATGGAAGAGATGTGTTTTTAGCTGTTTCTTGAAGATCTTGGGCAGGTCATTCCACCAGGAGCGAACATTTAATGAAAAAGTCAGAGAAAGTGATTTTGTGCCTCTTTGGGATGCACAATAAAGCGATGTTTACTTGCAGAACGCAGGTTTCTAGAGGGCATATAAGTCTGAAGTAATGAATTTAAGTAAAGGGGTGCAGAGCCAGAGGTGGTTTTGAAGGCAAACATTAATGCCTTGAATTTAATGCATTGAGCAGCTATTGGTAGCCAGTGCAAATTGATAAACAGAGGTGTGACGTGTGTTCTTTTCGACTCATTAAAGATTAATCCTGCTGCCACGATCTGGATTAATTGTAGAGGTTTGAAGAAACTGGCTGGAAGACCTGCCAAGAGAGCATCGCAATAGTCAAGTCTGGACAGAACAAGAGCCTGAACAAGGAGTTGTGAAGCATGTCAGAGAGAAAGGGCCTGAATCTTCCCAATACTGTATAAAGCAGTTTTAGTAATGTGGTCTGAGAAAGTCAGCTGATCATCAGTCATAACTCCAAGGTTTCTGGTTGTTTTTGAGGGTTGATGTACCTAACTGGATGGTGAAATTGTGATGACGTGATGGGTTTGCTGAAACCACAAGCAGTTCTGTCTTGGCAAGGTCGAGTTGAAGGTGATGGTCCTTCATCCAGCAAGAAATGTCTGCTAGACATGCTGAGATGCGAGCAGCTATCATCAGATCATCAGGATGGCATGAGAGGTAGAGTTGAGTGTCATCAGCATAGCAGTGATATGAAAAGCCATGTTTCTGAATGACAGAACCTAGTGAAGCCATGTAGACAGAGAAGAGAAGTGGTCCCTGAACTGAGCCCTGAGGCACACCAGTAGCTAGTTATTACAACTTGGACACCTCACCTCTCCAAGATACCTTGAATAACCTGAGATGCCATTTCTCAAAAGGATTGACAGGATGATCTGCTGGTTAACCGTATCAAAAGCAGCAGACAGATCCAGCAATATAAGTAATGAAGACTTGGAAGCCGCTCTTGCAAGTCTTAGGGCTTCGACAACTGAGAGCAAGGCAATGTCCACTTCTGAAGCCAGATTGATTGAATATGTCCAATTGTCTACAAGTAGAGAATATTTTTATAAAAAATAATGTTACAATATAGTATTAATATTGTATCCTTGTAAGTGTTATTTAAAATAACTGTTTCTATATGAATATATTGTAAAATGTAATGTATTTCTGTGATCAAATATGTATTTTCAGCATCATTACTCCAGTCTTCAGTGTCACATGATTTTCAGAAATCAATCTAATATACTGATTTACTGCTCAATAAACATTTATGATTATCATCAATGTTGAAAACGGTTGTGCTGCCCAATATTTTTGTGGAAACTGTGATACATAAAACATTTTCAGGATTCGCAGATTAATAGAAAGTTCAAAATATCAGAATTTATATGAAATAGACATATTTAGTTACATTATACATGTCTTTACTTTGACTTTTGATCAATTTAACGCATCCTTGCTAAATAAAATTATTAAATCACTCAACTTTTGAATGATATTGTCTAATGGGGTGTTAAAAAATGCACACGTCAAAATCAAAATCAAAAGCTAGTGTTTTTTTATGTTGTTGTTGTTTTGAATGAGTTTATAAGGATGTGAATGTGTTGCTCTGAGAAATGACCAGAGGACAAATCCGGAAAACTTCAAGAACAAAGAACTAATCATGAAGAAACTGCCAATCACCCGAAACCATGGAAACAGACGAGGACTGGGAACTGTTTGAATATGAGCAAAGAGAGAAATGAAGGGAAACGCTGAACTTTAAAGAAAGAAAAGGAGACCGAGCGAGCTGCAGCAGTGTGTTTGAAGCGTGTGCTGCGTTCCTGTTATTTGTGCTCGTCTGCTGCATATACACACACACACACACACACACACACACACCACTAATAACCACAGAGTAAAACACCCCACCTGGGTTACCAGCACAAGCTGTTAAACATGCAGTGACTTGGGCTCATTTGCTCTGAAGATAGGCGTCGCTATGCAGTTGCTAGGATGTTCATGCTTAAGAGGAATAATATCTATCAAGTAATATAGAGGGACTAAAGATGATTCTTTTTTTGTTAAATAATAATAACTATTATTACTATTGATTATTTTTTAAACATTGTTTATTATAAGTCAAACTGGTTATATTAAAAATAACCAATAATCACACTATGGAAAATATTGCAAATATCAAACATATCACAACAGTATTATAACAAAGTTACAATTTTACAATAATACTAGTTTTTTATTACTTTTTCTAACTGCATGTAATTTTTCTTTTCTTTTTTTACAAACATAATATTTGTGACCCTGGAGCACAAACACAGTCATAAGCAGCACAGGTATATTTGTAGCAATAGACAAAAATACATTGTATGGGTCAAAATTGTCCATTTTTCATTTATGCAAAAAATCATTAGGATATTAATATCATGTTCCATGAAGATATTTTGTACATTTCCTACCATAAATATATCAAAACATAATTTATGATTAGTAATATGCATTGCTAAGTACTTCATTTGGACAACTTTAAAGATGATTTTCTCAATATTTAGATTTTTTTGCATCTTCAGATTCCAGATTTACAAATATTGTCCAATCATAACAAACCATACATCAATGGAAATATTATATCCCTGATATAATCTTTATATCAGGGATATTATATCTCACAGTTTTTCTCAGAATTGTGAGAAAAAAGTCTGATTCATGAAATATAAATTAATAATTGCCAGGAAAAAGTCTAAACTGAGACACAAATATCTGAATTGTGAGATCTAACTCCGAATTTAGAGAAAATAGTCAGCTATGAAAAATAAAGTAAGACTGAATTAATTGCTTGTAATTTTGACATTTTCTCAACTGAGTTTATATCGCACAATTTTACTCAGAATCATGACCCCCCCACCACACACACACACACACACACACACACACACAATTCTGAGTTTCCATCTCACAAATATGAATTTATTTCTAATTAAGTTTATCCCGCAATTCTGACTTTGTTGAGTTTGTTTCTCATAATTGAGCTTATATCTCACAATTCACACTTTTGTTTTTGCTCATAATTCTTATAATAACTTTATATCTTGCATTTCTAATTTTTCATCTCAAAATTCTGAACAGCAAATCTGACTTTTTTGTCTTCATAATTCTGAGAAAAACTGTGAGATATAAATTCAAAATTGAAAAAGTTTGAGTTACAAAAAATGAACTCTGACTTGCTTTTAATTTTTCTGATTTTTTTTCCCTAAAAAAGTAAATATCACAGATTTTCTCAGAATTGTGAGAAAAACAGCCAAAGTTGCAAAAAAGAAAGTCAGACTTTTAGTTTTATTTCTTGTAATTTTGACTTACTTTTTTTATTTGAGATTATATATAAAAAAAAAATCATGGTGGAAATAATTGATTGTACTGTATATCAAACATAACTAGTTAATATATTAATAATGAATAAGATATGTCAATATGGTGAAAGCGATAAAGGCTGACTCTGTTGATAAATTAATGATTCCTCTCAGTGCATCTCTCGGCGCCCTCTGCTGGTGAACACAACACTACACGGCGGCTCTGGACTGCTGTAACGTACCGATGGTTCCCGGCGGGCAGGGCTGCTTGGCCACGAGGCCCTGCCGTGTTTTGGGCCAGGTGATGGAGGAGTCGGTGACGGGGCTGCAGAACTCACAGCGATGTTGGGCAGGACGGAGGACGGGTCGGAGCGCGCCGTGACCTCGGGAAGAGCCGCCGGCTGCCGCTCTGTGGTGGTGCTGCGTGGGGCCGCCGGCGTCGTGGAGGGAGATCGGGAGCTGCTGGTCGTGGTGGTGCTGGTGGAGGCGGCCGTCGGGGTGACGGTGACCGGACGAGTCGTGGTGCGAGTAGTCGTCGTGTCCATTAAGACGTTTCCTGAGGAGGGCGTTTCTGGAAGCAGAAGATAAAATAGAGTTATAAAACGGATAATTCTGGTCCTTGATTCTGATTGGCCGCGTTCGAAGCTGTTGCAAATTACTCAACAAACAAACATACACCTCTTTGTTTCTGTGTGTTGCTCGGCAACCAATTTGTTGCAACCACAACTGTTTCTGAGGAACTACATCGTTTGGCAGAAGAATAATTGCTGCACATACTGTCCTAAATAGTATTCGAAAATATAATTAGTATGTTCCCAATCCTAGCATGTCGTAAGAGTATGCCAAAGATTCCTGGATGGTTTACTACTTGAGATTCAAATCCGAAGTGCAGATCGATACACACTCTAACGGCTAATATTGCCCACAACACATTGCACGATGGATTAGAATTCAAATAGAACTACAAACCCGCATAAAAAGTGTTAAAAACTACAAACATGGCGGCTATGCAAGAACATCGGATAGGCAGAGAAAGGGGTTTGAGCGATAAATAATCAATGTCTAACCTGATTCAAAACATTTATTTAATGTTATGTGCATTATATATTTCATTTGCAGCAACATTGTTATAATGATACGTTTAGTCATTAACTTTGAAATGCATCATCATACAAACATATAAAGAGAGTTCTCGGCATGATTGACCTGTGACCTCTTCATTTCTCGCCAATGTGGTAGGATATTAAATTAAAGGAAATGTGGATTTTGTAAACATGATAAGATGATTGACAGGACAGATTAAACAGTGACAGAACGCATGTAACTAACGGACAGAGTGCTTAGAGCCTAACTACTCCCTTTAGCTGTTATAAATGCACTGTAAACCACGGCTTCACAGGGCTTACTGCTTTATTATAGTACACAACAATTTATATTTAAATCAGAAACAATATCCCCTGTAATAACGGCCATTATTATAAATATACACAGTAACACATTATCTAGCAGCAAATCGCTTATATATAAAAATCCCCCAAGCAGCATCCTGAAGAAAACGACTTCATACCGAGATGTAAAATCACACATTTATCATCAAGTCTACTGCTGAATGTCTTGTCAAAGTAAACTCTCATCAAAAACACAAGAGTTTGAGTTTAACCTTCGAAGACTTCTTCTCCAGATGCACTGTTAGATGTTCAAGAGTGAAGTTGTCTGCATTGGTAATATATTATTATTATTGTTATTATTATGAGTGCCAGGAGTGTCAAAACCCCTCTGTTTTTCTCTCATGATTATGATTACTAGAGGTTCAAAGGCAGAATATGTTTTCACTGCATACTGATATTATGCCAGACATGTTGCTATGGTAACTACACCTTCAACTCTAAATCTGTCAAATCAATAAACATGTTTATTATGCGTTATTGTACATATTAACAACAACTACACTTCACATCTATACAATATCTAGAAAACCTCCACACCCCGAGGTACTATTACAGGTGTTTTTTAAGCAATTACATTTTATTTTAAATAGTTTATGTTTTCATTTTAAACTTATTTAATTTTTTTCGTAATTTTGTTGTTGTGTCATTATATTATTATTATTATTATTAGTTTAATGTCAATATAGTTTTTAATAACTTTCAGTTTAGTATTAGTTAATACATGAATTTAAACTAAATTACTATTCTATTATATATTTATTTGTATACGAGCTGATGTTTATCATATTAGCTTTTTTTGCAATGCACAGAGTGATATATTTCACAGGAATCACATTAATTGTATATTCAAATCATTCAGCAATATTACAAAGAATCATTTTTTACTTGCAATAACATGCACTGATGAACGGATCAGAATAAGAGCAGAAATGTGCACGGCGTGAGTAAACAGAGCGGATGGATGATCAGCTGCTGTCGGTTCTCCAAACACAAATAAAGGACTGAAATGATCTGGCTGCTTCTGTGAGTCTCTGAGCCTCCAAGGAACTAATGTGCTAATAAACACAGAAACCAGCGATAGAGAGAGAGAGAGAGAGAGAGAGAGAGAGAGAGAGAGAGAGAGAGAGAGAGAGAGAGAGAGAGAGAGAGAGAGAGAGAGAGAGAGAGAGAGAGAGAGAGAGAGAGAGAGAGAGAGAGAGAGAGAGAGAGAGAGAGAGAGAGAGAGAGAGAGAGAGAGAGAGAGAGAGAGAGAGAGAGAGAGAGAGAGAGAGAGAGAGAGAGAGAGAGAGAGAGAGAGAGAGAGAGAGAGAGAGAGAGAGAGAGAGAGAGAGAGAGGGAGAGAGAGAGAGAGAGAGAGAGAGAGAGAGAGAGAGAGAGAGAGAGAGAGAGAGAGAGAGAGAGAGAGAGAGGAGAGAGAGAGAGAGAGAGAGAGAGAGAGAGAGAGAGAGAGAGAGAGAGAGAGAGAGAGAGAGAGAGAGAGAGAGAGAGAGAGGAAAACAAAGCAATAAGCCAACAGAAGTGACTCGGGAGGAATTATGGCCCATGACCCAGCAAATACACACACACACACACACACACACACACACACAGGCTCTTGTGCTGTAGGGTGTTGTGACGGTAATAGTTTTGTGTTTGTGTGGGCAGAACATCGACTCTGATCTATAATTGTTTACATTACAGAAAATTACATTTCCTGCCTTTTCCACGAACTGACCGCGTACGGCCAGCAGCGCTAGCGCTAGCTTCACTGCTAAGAGAGTCTCCCGTGGTCTATTAGCAAAGAGCTGCCCATTAAAGCGGAAGAGACACCTGACCGACATGTAAACCTGCCAACCACAGTCTGGTGTCGGTTTAACACACCATTTAGAGACATCAACGATCCCACAATATAGCCATGAAAAACTAATTCACCAAATACTGCAGTGATCCCGGCTCATGAAGAGATATAACTCACTGCACTCAAGTGCTTCCTACAAAACACTGAAATAAATACATGAATTAAGACCAAATCACAGCCTATTAAATCATTGCATCACTCTGTCAGCAATGGATGCTCTGCAGTGAATGGGTGCCGTCAGAATGAGAGTCCAAACAGCTGATAACAACATCACAATAATCCACACAACTCCAGTCCATCAGTTAATGTCTTGAAAAGCCAAAAACTGGTGATTAATCTGTGCTGATTGTCTCCTGATTCAGAACAGGTGACTTTTCCACTGGCGTTAGTATTAATTATGGACTTGAAATGATGTTAATTGATGGACTGGAGCGGTGTGGATTATTGTGATGTTGTTATCAGCTGTTTGGACTCTCATTCTGACGGCACCCATTCACTGCAGAGCATCCATTGCTGAGACACTGATGTAAAGCTACATTTCTCCAAATCTGATGAAGAAATAAACTCATCCTAATCTTGGACGCCCGGAGTGTGAGCACATTTTCAGCACATTTTCATTATGAACTATTCCTTTAAAGTCCATAATTGCTTGAGTGTCTGCTAGCATGCAAACTTGATCTACATGTTAATATTCACTGTTTTACATGTGCTGTAACATAACTCAGTTTTCGATTATTAATATTATGTTTATTAATTCCACAAACCCTACTCACTATTAATTATTTGATGAGCAATTAAAAGTTCAGCATCACCTGCTGCAGGAGTTAATTATCTATCAAAACTTTATTAAGTCGTGTCCAGAGTGCTTCTATACTTATAAAAGAGCAAATCAACCTGATTATTACATTTCTTCCAATTTTTGGCCTTGGCCATCTTATAGATAAGGATAGTGATAGTCCGAAGAGAGGCTAATGAGATCAGGTGTCCATCTGCACGTCTTCAACTCGCTAATTAGCTTTTAAACAAGCTGAAAATTCGGTGCAATCCAACCACATTATGCATGATATTTCATAACCAGTTTTAATTTTGAACACTTTGTATTTTCTGAGTAGTATCTATTAGTTAACACACATATTTGAGTTTTTAATTACTTCTGCATTCCAAGAAGCATGTAGAAGGTATCTTTTTAAAGGGGTCACGAGCTGCCTTTGTTTTTATTGTGTACTGTTCTCTGAGGTGCACTTATAATGTTATCAATATTTTTACATCAAAAGCATTATTTAGAAGTAATACGCTATGTTCTCCTCATCAGGATGCTATGTTTGAATAGTTGTGGTGGACTGTAGACTCGGAAGTAAACGCCCCCTGCTATGATTGGCTAAGAGTGTATGTTTGTGTATGTTTGACAGCCTGCATCCTTCATAGATGGATGCATAAATACATATTACAGGTGCATATCATATGACCTGTAATAACAGACGAAGCAACAGTGACCACGTCATAAAAACAGTTACTCACACTTGCATGGGGCGACATCAGATCTAATATAGTTGCACACTGCTTCGTCTTTTAGTGTGAGTCTGGATCTTGCATAGAATTGAGCTATCGATAAGCCCCGCCCCCCTTAATTACTGTTGCTCCCTCGGACAATTAAACAGAGTTGCTCACTGTCTTACAATGAGAGCTATAGAGTGAAAACCTTGTCCCACGATGTGTTTGCTCAATTTTGGACACAGAAGGCCACCAAATTGGAATTGAATCTTCCATGGAGGGATTTATAAAATAAATACGGTGGGTAACTCGAAGCGAGGGTTTACAGATCACAATGTACAGATTACAGTCGGTCATATATTACGCTCCTAAATTGATTTCATTTTTATAAAACTTTAATTTGGTCTGAAGCCCTGCTGCGTTGATCTTGAATCTGTGGAGGCGGTGTTTAGCCACACTATTATGTCATAGGAGTCGTACATTACACAACCTGTCTTTTGTGAAAATTGGCTTAAATATAAGCTGTTTTTAGAAACTTTAGAAAGATTTGAGTTCTGGAACTTACAGGATTAAATTTGTATAATATAATGACCTCTTATATGTCAAACGATCAACCGAATTTTGGTCTCTCAGTTCATGACCCCTTTAACAATAAAAGATAACAATGCTTAATTAATACATTAAATGATTGATGGTTATGCATGAACGCACTATAATTAAATTAATAATAATAATACATTTTACGCCAATGCTATAACCTACCACAAGCCATTTGCTGAGGACAAAACCGCCACACATACACAATCACACACGCAAAGATTGCAAACACACTTATTCTGAGACATGCACAGCGTGTGAATCAATGACAGCCACGAGTGCAGCTTCCAGCAGCTCTGCGTCATTAAACACAAACGCACAGAGACGCTTCATCAGGCGCTGAGGGAGGAAGATGCTTAAAGATTCCTCCCAAAACCACCTGACCACGACACCTCAAACACCTGATGTTTCCTGACATCTGCGACGGCTAAAGATGATTATATACGTCATGTGACCATGCAGCAATCCTCACTGCAAGTTAATGGCTTTTGTTACATTTCAATAATGTTAATTTGTCAAATTTCAACTGATTATAATTCCAATAGGCTGCTTAAAATGAATAGTGATCATTTATAACTGCACACACCGCTGTGAGCATAAGAGTCTAATTTGAATGGAAATCATTTTAATTTACTTCAATAGTATCATTTCATCAAGGCCGCAGAGCTACATGTTAAAATCATTCACAAAACCCCAGCAACTACCCAGAATAATCCAGCAACTGCCTAGAAACCAATCAGGACACCCTTGTTTTTTTTACTTGTCCTTACTTGTATATATGTAATAGTTGCATGTTATATGTGTATGTGTATATATATATTTGATTTGTATTATCTGTATTTACGTTCTACTGTTAGTGTTTAGAGTTATCTGTATGCACCAAAGGTCTGAGAGTAACGCAATTTCAATTATCTGTATGTATGTACGGTACATATGGCAGAATTGATATTAAAGCAGACTTTGACTTGACTTTGACTAGCAGCCACCCAGACAACTGCATAGCAAGCAACCACAATACCTTCGTAACCGCATAGAAACACCCTAGCAACCTAACAACCATGCAGAACACCCTAGCAACTCCCTAAAAAACACCCAGAATACTGATCAACTGATCAAAAGCGACAGTAAAACATGTATTATGCTACAAAAGATTCATATTTCAAATAAATTCTGTTCTTTTTAAATGCATTTTCATCGGTACATCCTAGAAAATAAAATTAATCACGGTTTCCACAAAAAATTTTTGTAGCAGCACAACCGTTTTCAAATTTGACGATAAGACATCTTCAAACTTGCATTTTAAATTAAATAAATGTGTTAAATTGTCAGCCCTAGTTGCTGATTATGTATAATTCATTTGTATCAGTAACTTAAACATGACTGTTTCCTGTGGAGCAGATGAGGACGGACTGACCGAAGCTGCACGTCAATCAGGCGATCTGATTGAACTGTGTGTGATCTGAACCATCAAAACCAACCCAATTAACTCAACCTGTCAATCTGTAAATCTGCCTGTAATTTCCAATCCATGCGAGAAACAATCTGTCCATTATCAGGATTGACAGCAGAAGCAACGGCACTCCGCGCGGTGCGCCACGTTTTAGCCGCGTGCTATTACACTTAATTTGAAGTGCTCTTCTTGTCATAATTATCTCTCGTTCGTCTTCTCAGCACCAACGAAAATGAAGAGAAGTTTCTCTGGCTGTCAGAAAGAGCTCATTACTTTGAATTGTCTCTCTATTCCGGTGTCTTATCAGTGCGAGTGAGAACTGGCTCGGCTCATTCATGTCTGGCAGAAAGATGAAGCATCTCTATCACTGCTCACTCACAGCCGTGCTTAATTAACATTTGGACCCTTTTCACTGTTCCTATCATATCACACACACACACACACACACACACACACACACACACACACACACACACACACACACACACACACACACACACACACACACACACACACAATGTTTGTTGTTGTTTAAATTTAAATGGAGACACACACACACACACACACACACACACACACACACACACACACACACACACACACACACACACACGTTTGTTGTTGCTGTATTGTTTTAGGTGAATTGTTGAATGCCAGAACCAGCTCTCTGATTCTTAACACATGGGACAAAACTCACAGTTTTACCTGCTGTTTTTAAAATACTAATACGTTTTTTAAAATACTAATATTGACACTTTAATATTAAAGGAATTGTCTTTGTGTCTCTTTATCTGCAATGTCCTAGCAACACCCTAATGGACACCAGAACACCCTAGCAACACCCTCATGGATACCAGAACACCCTAGCAACACCCTCATGGATACCAGAACACCCTAGCAACACCCTCATCGTAGGGGTGGGCGATATGACCAAAATATTATATCACGATATGACTAATTTTATATCACGATAACAATATATATCACGGTATAGTGATTTTTTTTCTTTTAAAAAGGTTTTTATTATACTAAAATCTTTAATACCATATACTTTCATAATCCTTGTCACCAATGTCAATATCAAACTAATACAAGCCTAAAGAGTGAGAGAAAAAAACTCAACCTCACTGAAGATAATAAACAGTCAGTGATGAAATAAGGAAATAAGAAACTAATTGCAAGCAATAGGACAAAAAATACAATAAATAAGAAATGCTACATACATTGTGTAAATTAATTAGTCTTCACTGTGTTAATTATATCTGTCTATCTATGATAGATATAATTAACAAGTGTATTATGTATAGATTCTATACATATTATAAATATATCATTATTATTGTTATTTATTCTCATTAAAGTTACAAAACTGATTTAGTCGAGAGCAGTGAGAGATGTTCTAGCAGTGTGCTATGATTAACATGAACGAATATTGGAACGCTTCCCCTTTAAGACCGAAGTCCGGATCTAATACACTGTTACGTTGCGTTTTCTCTTTCTGCCGTTTACTCGCTCTTAAGGCCTACATCGCTGTGTTTCAGGATACTTGCAAAGACGGGGATTCTGGCGCATATAAGTGTGTTTGTGTAATCGTTTAAAGTCGGCGAAAAAGAAAAGGCGCGCTCTTCTCACACAGAAAGAAACGGCACACGCATATAGCTCTGTTGTTTGATTTTCAATGGCTTAAAATTGGTTGTTTTAAAACTGCAATGCTTAAAAACGCGTGACCATGCTACAGATGTAGTCCCTCGTTTAGGAATGAGCTTCTGGTTGTGTCAGAGCATGCTAGCAACCATACAACAACTTCAAAGTCTCCAAAGTTCAAGCTTTAAAACACCAAACGTCATGTCTAGGAAAGTGTGTCTTGACCAACGAATGAAACCAGGTCCTGCCTTCATGCTTTTGTCTTGTTCAATAAATTTCACTCAAAAAACTTCAGTTTCAATCCAAACTTGAACATAATAGGAGATAGATGAATACATCTGGACACCTTTAACAAATAAAATCCAAAATCCTGTAGACGTAAGCTTTATTTTTCCACTTCTGAAGCCTGTTTTGTGAGGAGTCTGCAGTTATTGACTCTATTAGACCGAATGCCAGACAGAGTCTTAAAGATCTCCAGTAGTCATAGCACAAAGCTGTGCTGCTTTGAGGTCACGGCTAAACATATTTCACTCTGCATATGGGCCAGATTAGGTCAATTACCGTCTGCCTACAGGGGCCCTGCAGAGCAGAACGCTCGCACCGGTTTGGCTCGCCAACAAGCATCCCGCACTGGCTCCAAACATCATGCGCTTGACGTTCCCTCACATGTTCTGAATATCAGCAAACGCAAAAGCTATAAGGAAGAGAGCTGCTATTCCACACAGCAAGTCAAAACAGGAGATCAGTATCTCACACGAAACCGTCCATCTCAACAGCTCCAGGAGGACATCTCAGACATGTCCAATTTCACAGGAGCCTGAAGAAAAACAAGGTCCTGCTTCAATGACGGTCACTGTTTTGAGAATTCATACCTCGCTTTACCACTGTGGCACAAAAATAAACATTCCTTTCAAGAGAAATTTCATTACATGTTCATATACAGAAAGCCATGCTTATTTTGGTATGAAAACATCATCTGTATCATATAAAGACCAGAGAAAATATGCTGTGCCTCATGTAGGGTTTTCTTTACTGGTGTCAGTTGTGTTATCTAACGATGATTTCAAGAGTGTGGTTATTTTGGAGGTTATATTCAAATGTTATAATCTGAGGCTGATTTTGTTTATGTCTGATGCTGATTTTGAAGATTATATTCCAGGTTTGTAATTTAAAGGCTTGTGATTTTGTATTGTGAATTTGAGTTTAGATCTGATGATGATTTCTGTGCTAATTTTGTCCTCCTTTGGTTATATTTTATCAGATGATGATTTTAGATATTCATATTGTTCATGTTATCTAATGCTGATTTAGACCCCCCTACGTTCTGATGCAGATTTGTTCTTGTTTGATACTTTGGAGATGTCAAGGTAATTATATTATCTGATTCTGAATATGGGCAATTCAACGTGATTCTGTAACCTACCTGATGCTGATTTTGAAGATACATAATGTTCATATTATTTAATAATGCTTGGGAAGCATTAATGCTGATTATTTTTTTCTGATGGCTTTAAAAAAAGAGTCCATGCTGATTTTCATGCTTGATCTGATTTTGAGTTCATGCATTTAATGCTGATTCTGTTACATGATGCTGATTTCCATGCCTGGTCTGATGTTGAGTTCAGGTATGTAATGCTGATTCTGTTACATGATGCTGATTTCCATGCCTGGTCTGATGTTGAGTTCAGGTATGTAATGCTGATTCTGTTACATGATGCTGATTTTCATGCCTGGTCTGATGTTGAGTTCAGGTATGTAATGCTGATTCTGTTACATGATGCTGATTTTCATGCCTGAGCTGATGTTGAGTTCAGGTATTTAATGCTGATTCTGTTACATGATGCTGATTTCCATGCCTGATCTGATGTTGAGTTCAGGTATGTAATGCTGATTATGTTACATGATGCTGATTTTCATGCCTGATCTGAGGTTTAGTTCAGGTATGTAATGCCGATTCTGTTACATGATGCTGATTTCCATGCCTGATCTGATGTTGAGTTCAGGTATGTAATGCTGATTATGTTACATGATGCTGATTTTCATGCCTGATCTGAGGTTTAGTTCAGGTATGTAATGCCGATTCTGTTACATGATGCTGATTTCCATGCTTGATCTGATGTTGACTTCAGGTATTAAATGCTGATTCTGTTACATGATGCTGATTTCCATGCTTGATCTGATGTTGACTTCAGGTATTTAATGCTGATTTTGTTACATGATGCTGATTTCCATGCTTGATCTGATGTTGACTTCAGGTATTTAATGCTGATTATGTTACATGATGCTGATTTCCATGCCTGATCTGAGGTTGAGTTCAGGTATGTAATGCTGATACTGTTACATGATACTGATTTTATGCTTGATCTGATGTTGAGTTCAGGTATGTAATGCTGATTCTGTTACATGATGCAGATTTTTTGAAGACTCCTTGCTGAATCTGTCATTCTGGTATGATTCTGTCATCTTAAGCCCCTTTCGGATGGGACTAGTTTTACAGGGGGTCGTTAGAGAATTGTGTGTTTCACAGAAGTACAGTACTTGGCCATTTTAATCCTGTCTGAATCTGCCTCGTCTGTGTTTTTCTCACACAACCTCTGTAATAATTCCAGAGAAAATGACCTACTGTTTTTCAGCAAACTCAGTGATCCTCTGAGAAAACGAATCCCATCTGAAAGTGAATGTGACGATATTTTTGTGTGTTTTGGCCAACGTGAATTACCGTAGACGCTCTTATCGTGCACATGTTTGATATTTTTGACTCCCGGCAAAGAAACAAAAAAACAATAATCAAATCAAGAGCCAGATCACATAAACTGTTACAGGGCTCATCGGATGCCACATGCACTTTTACAAGTTGTTTGAACTGAAATGTGTGTTGGCAATGTGTGTACACAACCACCTTATAATGATAAAGATCCACCCAGTGTTTTTTTTTTTTTTTTTTTTATAAATAATTTCCCCTTTCTCATATCAAGCCATTCCTTGGAAGTCGCTTTGGATAAAAGCGTCTGCTAAATGCATAAATGTAAATTATAAAAGAGGGAAGTGATGCCCTCTGGGGGCATTGGGCCAGGAGTCTTTTTACACCACAAACAAGGTTTGAGAAGAAAACTAATTATTTTGAAAATATAAT
Organism: Gymnocypris eckloni scoliostomus; assembly: GCA_027564155.1. Lineage (NCBI taxonomy): Eukaryota > Metazoa > Chordata > Actinopteri > Cypriniformes > Cyprinidae > Gymnocypris > Gymnocypris eckloni. The sequence goes on from CM050413.1 coordinate 4,002,682, forward strand.
TATATTTTCCTAATCCCAGGTATTTTGAGCAGTAGGATTATAAAAAAAGATGTGCTAATATAAAATTAAATTAAGTAGTATATATATAACATTTCTAAATAAATCTATCAGTACTTTTTAACTTAAGTACATAAAAAATTGAGTACTTTTGTACTTTCACAAGTACTTGATTTGTGTACTTCGTCCACCACTGGTCGTCATTTATTCCCGACATCTGAGCCGCTGAAGATGCGGATTACCTTTGTTTTTGAACAAGGTTTTTGAATAGGGAATGCATCCTCCGATCTGCCTAAATGCGTCTATGTTCCCCCGAATCATTCGTGATCCAACCTCACCTACAGAAGAAGTGAGTATATGGTTCTTTTATGAATCTTTGCTAATTGTCTTTCCTAATAACATGCTAGTTAGCCAGCTCCGTGCCTAAAGTAAACAGTCTCATGAGAACGGCTTGTCACCCCATGGAGGAGAGGGGCGGGTTCAGCAGAGCTCATTAGCATTTAAAGGAACATGGACTAAAATGGCTTGCTGAAAACAGAGAGTAAGAACGTGTTGTTTTAAACTACCATTGAGACATTTTAACCAGAGTATGTTATATACTTTTCATTAAGACCCTAAATAATCATATCAACTTGTGGAAAATGGGCATCCGATGACTTCTTTAAGACTGGGTATTGTAATATCAGCGTCAAGTAAGATTACTCGCGTTCATTTCTGCACTAAATTACATAATATTGTAATTACATATGTACCTTTATGAAAATTAAACATGGGTTATCTACAAATAAATAATACTAAAAATACTAGCCATATAGCTTCACCGTGGTATTTGTAGTTCAACTGTGGTTATACTATCAACCCAAAGGACTATACGCAATGCACGCATACAGAGCATGTGATCTCTGCAACGACCTGACGTACAAAACAGACCCTCCCACATCTAACAGGGTAATAAACACGGAGATGTTAGTCGCGTACGAATTGGTACAAGAATATCACAGAGGTCAGGAGATAAGAATCGAAACTCAATTGTAGTTTATAAAACTAGTCCTGTCCGAATAGGGCTTTACACTGATTTTTGACATTCTAGAATAATTATGTTGTATCGTTATTATTTGTAGAGATTCCCTGAAGCTTCTGTAACACAGAAACACATGAGACAGAACTGAAAACCACACACACACACACACACACACACACACACACACACACACACACACACACACACACACACACACACACACACAAGGCCAGTGGAGCAGGGCATAGGGACAGATGTTGTAGCACAGTGTGTATATCTCTCTTGACTGCCTCTATAGATGAACTAAAGCTGGAGAGGGTACGCAGGGAGGGGGTGATAAAGAGCGACACACTTGTGCCCGCGAGCCAGGGGATTTTCAGCAGTGAGTAATGGAGCTGTGTGCAGCGATAAAACCAGCCTCCAGCCAAACGCTGCCTGAGACCTAAAACATATAGAGAGCCTAAAAATAACCATACAATGCTGTATGAGTTAAATAGGTGAGTCGAGATCCTCTCCAAGCCATATTTCACCCAAAAAATCAACAGAAGCCTATTTCAGGATCATTAAGATTTCTTTGCATTGCGACGTTATTTTCAAAAGGTTTAAGCACTTTTCCCCAAATAAATGCTCATTACCAAAATGTTTTCTCAGTAATCTTCCTCATTTGATTCTTTTTTGCCAGTAGCTTGTATTATTGCATACAAAATAAAGATGTATTTAGAGGCCCTGTGCTAAATGGCACACATGATGTGCTTGTGATCTTGTGATGGGCATTGCTGACTGTGAAGTCTACTAGACCAGTATGTCTCAACTCCAGTCCAGTGCACTACCAGAATTTAGATGTCTCACTAATCCAAACATTCACCAGATTCAACTCATCAGCTTCTTAGTGTGTTGAATAGTGAGAATCTAAAATGTGAATCCCGAGGACTGGAGTTGAAAAACACTAGACCGTAGCGTAGCGGTGCATCGTTTGCCATTTTATAACTCTGAAGGTGGCTCATGCCCCCTTTTGGCTGCATGTGGATGCACTGGGACCTGTCTCTGTTTGTTTGTCCTAGTCAGACTGTCAGTCTGTCCATTAGTAGTGGGGATTTTTCAGTGACTCTTTATGAAGTTACGCTGAAATGCCAGAAGGTGGTTACAGAAAAACCGTCATTATTCATTTAATTTTTAGTGAAATTTCTGTGAAAACATTAAAATAATTACTTTGCATTTAAATAAGATCATCAGAGATCCTGTTTTGCTATTTAAGCTAGATTAATGATTTATGAGTGAGTCATTGAATCGTTTACTCAACCAGTTACATTACTTATTTATTCAGGAATGAAACCTGAGACCTTTGTTAGGAAGTTATAATTTTTATTCTAAATCATAAGTTACTCAATCTTTATTTCTTGTTCATTGTTGTTGTATAGCAATATCACACTAGCAAGTGAGTTGTTGTTCTGAATATCAGCATGGCTGTGATTTGGTCACATATATTTAGCCGTGCTGATATTCTGAACAATAACACATTTCATTTGCGTGTCATTTTGCTTGATAATGTCACCAAGGCTAAAACTAGGGCTGCTCAATTAATCGAATGCGATTATCATGCGCATCATGTCAGTAAAGTCGGTTCTGTAACCAGTAGTAAATCTCCATCACCTGCTTTCAGATAGAGCAGCATTTAATACACAAGGCCGTAGTTCACTGAAAAGCTACACAATATCGCGTTCATAATCGCAGATGGTATAATCGCACGATTATTAAATCGAAGAAATCGTTCTGCGATATTGACAGCTGTTTGCGTAGCTTCTCTGTGGACTACGGCTCTGTGTATTAACAAATGCTGCTCCATTTGAAAATAATACCACATTTAATAACATGTTTTTACTCCAAACTCACTTCATTACGTCAGTCGAGTGTTTGAAATAAATCCTTCTGTGAGATGACGTGGCTTCTTACACAGAATAAGGCACGCAACATATGTCATGGTATTCTAAGCAGTGATAAAGACTATACCGATTAGCATTGAATTATTCTATACTTTATTATAATGAAAATTATAAGAACTCCGATAAACCATATATTGCCGTATAAAGTCGTGTGTTTATTAGTCATGTTGAATCAATGAAAGCAGTTCAATCTTCTGTTTATTCGGCTGCAGTGGTACTTCTTCTGCGGGGCATATTTTGAGTTTCAGCACGAGAGCGCCCTCTGTCCTTCAGATGAAGATTTACTGCTGATCACAGAATGCTCATGACAATCACAGCTTTTGCCTAATCGCCATTTCATTTAGATGAATCGAGCAGCCCTAGCTAAAACCTAATACAATCTTTTAAAACAATCCTAGAATCTCATGAAGCAGCTTTGTATTTTGGGTGTGTTTAAGCACACAGTATGTATGCTCACTAGGTCTTGAAACAGCAATAGAATGTGATGAACAGAACCCCATCAAAGAGTCACCTTCAGATGAAGGTTAATTCCAGGAGAAACATGCCGCAGGTGTTGTGCGTTCAGAGAGCTCACACACACACACACACACACACTCACTCACTCACTCACTCACTCTCACTCACTCACTCACTCACTCACTCACACACTCACTCACTCACTCACTCACACACACACACACACACACACACACACACACACACACACACACACACACACACACACACACACACACACACACACCTCTCTCTGCATGTGTGATTTGAGAATGCTCTGAGTGGGTCATTTCCTGACTCTATAAATGCATGTAAGAGCATCTCAAATCACACCATCACTTAATAAAAGCCACTTCACCTCATGTCCACCCTGCCACACAGAAACACGCACCATTACGTACAGAGACACACAACAGAAACATCCTCTATGCAAGGGTGAAAATGCACTGCAAGCATGTCTGTGCGTTAAACTGCATGTGTTATTCAGGTAGAAAGCTATAAACAGTGTAACTAACTCAGCAAGATTCTCCTCAAACTATTGCTCCACAGAAAACTAACAACAGTTCACACTAATATTAACACTAATACTGGCATATTTGGATGCTGAACACTGTGCATGTATATGCTGCCTAATATAAAAAAACAACAACAACAAGTAACATGTGCAATTTCTGTCAGAAAGCAGTGGTGATGAGCAGCCGTTAGCGTGTTAGCGCTCATGACAGGCTGAGAGTTTAAATCTGTTCCCTCAATGTCAAAAACACTTCAACTGTACCCAAAACTTTCTCTTACAGATCGAGTACACCAGAAGAATGAAATGAGAAGCATGCCGTCCAAACCACTGCTGTCATCAGGGAGACATAATTGTGAGTTTGAACACAGATTTGTCTGTCAATGAAAACAAAGCTTTCATTACGAGAACACTCTTCTTGTTAGCGCTTGCTGGCTGAGACATATCACTACTACTGCTCACTATTAGAGATCGAACGCCTTTAGTGGACACTGGAGGATGTATTTTGATATATATATATGTAGATATAGAGTTTATATTATTTAGAATATCTTTTACATTTATGAAAAATATAAATGAGGGGAGGTACATTTTTGTTTTAACTTTGTTTTGGAAACTAAGTGAATCTGATTAAAAAATATTGGTAACACTTTACAATAAGGTGTCATTTGTTAACATTAGTTAATGTATTAACTAACATAAACAAACTTTTATTACAGTATTTATTCATCTGTGTTAAAGTTAATTAATAAAAATACAGTTGTTCATTGTTAGTTCACAGTGCATTAACTAATGTTAACAAGCACAACTTGTGATTTTAATAATGCATTAGTAAATACTGAAATTAACATTAAGATTAATAAATGCTTTAGAAGTATTGTTTAATCTTAGTCCATGTTAACTAATGTTAAAGGGGTCATATGATGCATTTTTAAAGATCATTATTTTGTGTATTTGGTGTAACAGAATATGTTGACATGCTTTTATATTCAAGAAACACATTATTTTCAAATACTGTACATTATTGTAGGTCCTCTATGCCCCGCCTCTCAAACACATCATTTTCTACAAAGCCCCTCCTTCTGACAAGCACAGTCTTCTCTGATTGGCCAGCTGACACAGTGCATTGTGATTGGCCGAACACCACAAGCACGAGTCGGAAATGTAACTCCTTTTCCATAATCGCAAGCTTCAGCTTTAAAGTTAGATTTACCATCAATTCAATCCCGAGAGGGGAACAGAGTCACGTGACAGACAGTGATGATACTTATATGTGTTTGCACACAAGCCGCGGTTAAGACGATTTCTGACGCTGTACACTCTGCTGTGATGTGACTCTCACACACACACACACACACACACACACACACACACACACACACACACACACACACACACACACACACACACACACACACACACACACACACACACACTCACACAAAGCTCTACATTTGAACAGTCAATAGCAAATATTTGAACTAATAACAAAACATACAGTCGCTGATTCAGAAGTGTCAGATTGTCAGAGCAGAGTCAGAATAACCTCCTCTCCTAGGTTCACGAAACTGTCGTCCATTAAATGTGTTGCTGTTCTGTTGTAAGTAATCTTAATGATTCCTGACTGCATCTATTTTCGGAGGTCAAATAAAGTGCTTTTGCTTTATAGAAACACACAGTGTCTCCCTGACACGGCCGCATCAACTCTACTGCGTTACTGAAACCACGCTGCCTTTCTTTGCCTGAACATTTGGGCGGAGTTATGCAAATATTTCCACATCGTGACATAGACATGTGGGGGCGTGTTTGAACGAGCTGTTTTAAGGCGTGTCAGAGTCTTATCTTTGATAAAGAATATCTCTTTGGTTTTGAGACTTTAGTCTTTGTAACTTCAGGGATCTCATCTATTATCAGCTTGTAGCCCTCCAAAGAGAAAGCAAAACTTGAAATCGCATCATATGACCCCTTTAACTAAAGAACCTTATTGTAAAGTATAACCAAAATATTTTAACATTTTCAAAACATTACTTACATTTTTGTGCAATTATTAAAAATTGAATAGATTGTAATATAATACAATTGGATAAAATGCAATATTTACTTTTCTCTATTTAATATATGTAATGTTTTTATAGTTATTATAGTATACAATATAATAGTAATAGTAGATTTGTAGCAGATAACTATAGATTAAATTTTTTATCTAATAATATGGTGGCAATTACAATATTTTGGCTGGCATTGAGGGTGATCATGAAAAAAATGGTGGAAAGCAATTAAAAATGTTTTGCAAATGATTTCAAATTTTATTTTCTCTTAGCGATGACCCCCAATACGCCTCCTGCATTCACTGTACAGCAGTAACGGTGTTTATTCCACAGTGTTGGTGAAGATGTTTAAGAAAGTTTTCTATCTTTAAAATGCTTTTAATTAAACGGTGAAAGGAATGTCATATATTTAAAACACATTCACTCTGTAATTATCCAGCCAACAACATTCAGTCAGTATCCATGAACTTCCCCTTCACCAACTTCACTCGATGCTTTCCAATTAAAGACAACATCCCAAACATTCAGCTCGACCACTAACTCAAGCAAACAGCACTGAAGCTCTGTGTGCCGCCCGCAGACACCAAACAACTCATTTCACTAAATCAAAGCAAAGCCTCCACTTTCACAAGCACCACATCCCCATCAGCAGCTCCACCCGCGGACTCACCAGCATGTGATTAGTAGCTCTGCTTTGAAGGAGGAGGCAGGGAAGCTCATTCAAATATGTCATATTTCACAGGACAGTATTATGCATATCAGGAATAAAGGTTATTTGTAAGACTGATAGGTTAGTAAAAATTATGTTTTTGGGCATTGTGACATTTTATAAATAATAATTTAAAACTGTTTATACATTTCCACCCAAATAGGTATTTTTTCTCCCTTTCATTTCTGTTCATGATGATTATCATTTTTTATTCTATAATAGAGACATTTTTATTGAAATAGAGTAAAACTAAATTATGCATTTATTTATAAATCAGCAAAAAGAACAAAGTGGCACAACTATATTAAAAATGTAAAATGTAAAGATGATTAGTATACATAAGGTTTTATTTCTCATTGTACAGTGATGAGAATTTGGGTGTAAAATGTGCTTAATTTTCTTCATGTATTATTTCAAAATAATGACAATGACCGAATAAACTCTAATGCTTTAAAACTTTTTACTTTAAAGACCCCATGAATCACTTAATGAGTGCAGTGATGTATTTCCTGTAGAAACAGGAAGTTGGGAAAGGACATATATGGACATATATATATATATCAGAGACACCCAAACAAAATAATTTAAATTTGTGTTCAATTAATTATCATATAATTAATATTATTATGACTAAATGATAAAAAAAAATATATTAAAATTTTACATTCTAATATAATATATATATATATACACACAATGTTGGATATAATACAACATTTACTTTTGGCCAGATTTTTGGGCCTTCATATTAAAAAGTTTGTGTGGAAGGGTTTTATAACCTTACGTTTACATCAAAACTGTGAACTATGATTTGGTCTACTCATGTATGCCAGCAAACAGACGATCAAGCATGATCTAAACGGCTTAAACCTTGAACAAAGGTGCATCCACCTACTACACTCTTACAAATAAAGGTGCTTCAAAAGGTTCTTCAAGCGATGCCACAGGAAACCGGCGTATGTTCTATCTGCGAAAGCTTGGTAGTTTTAAAGTGGTCAGTACTTTTATGAAGATGCTTCACTCTTGTTGTATTGAATCTGTCATTACGTTTCCATATGTGTGTTGGTATGGGTCACTTAATGTTAAAAACAGAAACAGATGGCAAGTTTTTTTTAAAGTGTGTGGTAAGATGGTTGGCATCACTTTAAATGAGTTGAACGACTTGTATAAGGCTAGGACTTTGAAGAGTTAATTATGAATGATCCCAGCCATCCCTTGCAGAATGTTTTTAAGTCGCTTCCTTCTACTCAAATATATTATATATGTAGGACCAATAGCTGCCATCGGTTTCTTAAATTACAAAGAATGTTTATGTGTATTATTAATGGAGGCCATTGTTTTTGTTGTGTTTTGAGGTGCTTGTCATTGTTCCATATGGTGTACTACTGGCTGTGAAACAAATTGCCCTTCAGGGATAATACATTCGACTAAGATTAAGAACCATTTTTGGTTCCACAAAGAACCATTAAGTCAAAGGTTCTTTAAAAAAAACATCTCTTTCTTACCTTTTTAGAATCTGAAGAACCTTCTTTTGCCACAACGAAGCTTTAGTGAAACAGAAACAGGTTCTTCGGATGTTGAAGGTTCTTTATGGAACCCTTTAGACAAAAACGGTTCTTCTATGACATCGTGAAGCACCTTTATTTTTAAGAGTGTATCTTCTTTGTGGCGAAAGAAGGTTCTTCAGATTATAAAAAGGTAAGAAAGAGATGTTTTTTTAAGAACCTTTGACTTAATGGTTCTTTGTGGATCCAAAAATGGTTCTTCTATGGCATCGCTGTGAAGAACCTTTTAAGCACATTTAATTTTAAGAGTGCATTTTCCTTTTGAAACATGTTTTTTTGTGCAATTCACTCTGAGAAAGCGATCGTAGCTTTCAAAACGCCCCAGCTCTTACCTAGCCTGTTGTCCAGTACTCCGAAATCCAGCGTATACTTGACCACGTGGTAGTTATTCCACACATAGAGCAGATTGTCTCTGGGATTGTAATCCACGGCAGCGATGTACTGGTACGAGTTGGGGAAGGGGATGTCCAGGAAGCCGTCTTTGCTCAGCTCCGTGTTGTAGATGTAGTCGATTTTATTCCCGGTGGCTTCGCTATCGTCGTCTTCGTAGACGCTCTTGACGACGTACAGGATCCCGCAGATCATGAAGGCGTTGGAAGCGGAGCGTTTGTCGTAGGCCGTATCCCAAGTTCCCTCGACGCGTAACGTATACGGGTTGAGCTGGCTGATTACGATTCGTCCGTTGTTTTGCTCTGTGGCGTAAATCACCCAAAGCCCGTTCTCGTCCACCGCCAAATCGATATCGACTTGCCCCCCCAGCGGTACGGTGAAGTGTCGTGGTAGTTTGCACTTGCGATGATAGCCTCGCCGCTCTTGATGCGGGTGCGCAAATCGAACTTGACGATATTCCTGGTTCGCTCCTTGTTGAAGAACAGCGCTCCGTCGTAGACGACGAACCCGGTGCCGTCCACCCGGTGGGGGAGCTTGTAGGTCGTGGTGGGTCGTCCTGCGATGAAGTCCTCTTTGCTGGAGTATTCGGTGAGTGTGTCCGTCCGATACGGTGTCCAGGGCATGTAATAGATCTTATCCGAGGCCTGCAGCGGGTCTTTGCACCAAGCCCCCGACTGGTGGTCCGACTCGAACAGATGCTCGCTCTGATAAACGCCGCGCAGCAGCCCTGGGCACAAGAAAACTACAGACAAACACAGAGAGAAAGACAAGTGAGCGTGGGTTTGAACGAGCTTTCATTTGTTACGCGATCACATGATACACGACCAGTTTCTGAGCTTTTTCATGTTTTTAAAGAAGTCCCTTCTGCTCACCAAGCCTGCATTTATTTGATCCAAAATACAGCAAAAGCAGTAATATTGTTCAAATGTAATTGATCAAAGCTGTATTTTCAGCACCATTGCTCCAGTCTTCAGATGTAAGATGTATACTTATATTTAGCAAGGATGCTTTAAACTGATCAAAAGTGATGAAAAAGAAATGTATGATTTTACTAATTATTTCTATTTCAGATAAATTATGTCCTTCTGAACTTTCTATTCATCAAAGAAACCTGAAAAAATCATACTCAGCTGTTTTCAACATATTAATAATAAAAAACATTTGAGCAGAATATTAGAATGATTTCTGATGTGACTGGAGTAATAATGCAACAAAATCAGCTTTGAAATCACATGTATAAATTACATCTTTAAACATATTCAAATAGAAAAGAGTAATGTTGAATAGTAAATATGTTTTTGCTGTGCTTTGGACTAAGGCTTGGTGAGCAGAAGAGACGGTTTGACTGGTTGTGTGTGTTAGAAATGTGTTTCTGAGTCGACGTCACACACTTGGGCTGCTTTCAGCGATCTATTATGTATTTAAAAGGAAAGTGATGAACGCAGATTATGGAGGAGAATGAAATGTTATTTGGATGACAATCCTTCACTATGCTTTTACGTATCAGAAACATTGAGACTCGTATTTCAGCTTAATAAGATTGTGCTGTATCACTTTCGCTTGACAATGAGTGATACTTACACAATGCGACACATTACATCTGCCAAATATTATGCTATTGTTGCCATTCTGGCCAAGAAGCATTCATTTAGTATTGAAGTCAAACTCCCGGTGCTGAGTTACAGACTAGTGTGCATCCGGAAAGCACTACAGTCCAAGCTCAGACAGACATAGGGTGCTTGTTTGCAGATATTTGAATTAATTAAACAGTACATTATTATTAGTAACTGCAAGTTAAATTCAGATTTTGCTCAAATGTAACATTTATATAATGCTTACACTGAAAAGAGTGGTGCAAGATTTAATTTAAATATTTTCACTCAGAAATGGCAAAAATCTAAACACACTGAAAGACTGATGCAGTATTTTAATGTAAAGCATACTCCAAAAACATGATTTATTAATTTGTTTGTTTTATGGACTTTAATTTAATTTAACATTTGTATGGGTATTATAATCGTACTATGAGCACATTCATGTCCCAGTACCGTTTACATTAGTTTTCATTTGAATCTTACTCCTTAACTCTTTACTTTCAATATTAATTTCACTCATTACATTAATAGATATCCACACAAAGAAGTGGGTGAGATTCTGTCATAATTTATTACATCACTCCAAACTCTTCACTTTTCTTTTGTGAAACACTAAAGGAGAAACGCAGAAGAACCGTCATGTTGCTCTTTTCCATTCAGTGTACACTCTTAAAAATAAAGGTGCTTCACGATGCCATAGAAGAACCTTTTGATCTAAATGGTTCCATAAAGAACCTCAAACAGAAAGAGATGTTCTTTAAAGATCCTTTAACTCAATGGTTCTTTGTGGAACCAAACATAGTTCTTCTGTGGCATCGCTTTGAAGAGCCATCTAAGCACCTTTATCTTTAAGAGTGAAATTGAAGTGAACAATCCATAGAATTTGTGGAAAATGTTTAAAGTATTTATATATGTTAAAGCTATGTAGCCACATGTGGGGAAATAGTATGGAATTGAAGATTATTCTCTGAAGATTTTGATCTTCACACCAAGTTTGTCATCCATGGCAGCAAATATCACTGATTCAAGTTTGAATATTCACAGAAGATGTCCAGACTCTCAGGACTTTAGAAGACTTGGAATACAGTGCATGAATCATTTCAACTATTTATTGTAGTTTATATTTATTTATATTTTTACTTTGTCTTTGTGTGTGTGTGTGTGTGTGTGTGTGTGTGTGTGTGTGTGTGTGTGTGTGTGCGTGTGTGTGCGCGCGTGTGTGTGCGTGTGCGCGTGTGTGTGTGTGTGTCATTTAGTTATTTTGGGCGCTTGTCATCCATGGTAATATAACAGCAGTCTGAACTAGGGTCAGAAATGAACTTTTCCATAAATGGACAATATTCACCTCTTAATTACTTAATCAACTATACTTAAATCAGTCAGAATGCTAGATGAGCGGTTCTCAACATATCAAACCCACTTTTTCCAACACGATATTCGAAAGCTCCCTATCCATACCATTTATGCTGCTTCCGCTGTTGAATTCATTAATATACTAAAGAAATGTGCTTAATTCATTTTACATATTAAATAAAATTACCAAGGTTTCTTTTTTGTGTGTGATTCCAAAAGTGCTATCTTGTGTTCCAGAACGTCACGATCTTTAATAAAATCAATAGTTATAAATATAAAACTACTATTAAAAATATTTCCTTTTACAGTACACTGAAAAAAATTATTCATTGAATTTACTAAAAATATTTAAGGTAAGTGGTTGCAATCAATGTATTTTAGCTACATTTAAATTAACAAATTTAGTTGACTAACTTTCAGCATTTTTTTTATTTATATAAATGTTGCTAAAATATATTTTTCAACCGCTTACCTAAAAAAACTGTATTTTTTTTTTAGTGTACATCTTGATTTTCTGGTGATTTTACTGTTAGCATTTTAATTAGAGATAAGAGTTTGATAATGTTAATATATTAATAGTTTATTACTTTAAATCCTTTTAAGTCATCCCGAAGACCCCTGGTTGAGAATCACTGCTATGGATGATTTCCAATTAACTTTTAGCAACATCGCTGATGCATTTTTTACATTCATCGATGCGTTGCTTATCTTGAATTTGGGGGCATTTTTGCCCCAATCCCACGTTCATTTCCAATTTCTTCAGAATCTCTTCTTTTGTGTTTCATGGGAAATCATAAATTCACAAGGGTTTGGAAAAACATGAGTTTGAGTAAATAACGTTCCTCTTTAGGAGTGAAGTAGTCCTTTAGAAGCACGTGCATCTACTCCAGGAGCACCAATCTTCATTCCAGGAGTGCCAAACTCTGCACAGAGTAGAGCTCAGCCCTAATTAAACACACCTGAAGCGGCTAATCGAGGTCTTCAGGGTCACCGGGAGCTTCCAGACAGGTGTGTTGGATCAGGCTGGAGCTGAACTCGCTCCCTCAAGGAGACGGATCGGATGCATGCAGAAAGATTTAATTCCCACCTGAAGTTGGCATTTAAAATTTTGATAAATAAGAGGCAGTTTATTAATGACAGCTGGTCAAAGGGGCCAGAGGCCGCGGAGATATAATAATGAGCTTATATTTATTACAATCCGAACGGATTCCATCCCGATGCTAAGATATTGTCAATTTGTGTCAACGTGATTTATTGCGTCTGCGCGCACAAAACTAATAATAAGCGTATTTTGCTCCATTCGGCTTCGCTCTAAGCAGCCGTGCAGCATCAGAACAGAAAGATTGTGTTTCTTTCCTGGGCTTTCGCCTCCAGAAATTGATTACAGCCCAGGCCTGACTAAAGCGATCCATACACTTAACCAGATTAGGTTAGAAATATATAAACTCATTCCAATTAATTTCCTGCGAGGGTCAAATCTGTTGATACCACAGACAGAGACATGATGTGTCATATTTATGATTGCAGAAACGCTCTAAACGGTCAATACATTAAAGCCAATCGCTGCCGTTCTTACAGCTGGAAGCTTTTATTATATCTGGCTGTTTCGTCCACTTTCATGTTCCAGCGGTTGATTTTATGAAAACAATAAAAAGCACTCTAAACCGGTCTTGTTAAAATGTTTTACTTTCAGCTTTCAATTTTACTGCAAATGCCTTTGTATGCAGATTTCACTGCTTTACCTTTTACTTCCAATATTAATCTGTGAAAATCCATCATAAAAATATAATACATGTTAATAAATAATACTTGAATACTAAATAGGGTAAAATTGCCCATTATTTTATTTATTGCATATTGCATGTAGATTATTTATGTGGAAATTATTAATACTTTATTATAATTATTATAATCATTTATTCACTAGTTTTTCTAGTTACTTTATTTATTTATTTCAAATAATGCAAGAAGAGTGTAAATATATTTAAAATATACAGTATCTCACAGAAGTAACAGCACCCCTCACATTTTTGTAAATATTTTATTATATCGTTTCATGTCACAACACTGAATAAATGACACTTTGCTACAATGTAAAGTAGTGAGTGTACAGCTTGTATAACAGTGTAAATTTGCTGTCCCCTCAAAATAACTCCACACAGCCATTAATGTCTAAACTGCTGGCCACAAAAGTGAGTACACCCCTAAGTATAAATGTCCAAATTGGGCCCAAATTGTTAATATTTTGTGTGGCCACCATTATTTTCCAGCACTGCCTTAACCCTCTTGAGCATGGAGTTCACCAGAGCTTCAAAGGTTGCCACTGGAGTCCTCTTCCACTCCTCCACGACGACATCATGAAGCTGGTGGATATTAGAGACCTTGCACTCCTCCACCTTCTGTTTGAGGATGGCCCCACAGATGCTCAATAGGGTTTAGGTCTGGAGACATGCTTGGCCAGTCCATCACTTTACCCTCAGCTTCTTTAGCAAGGCAGTGGTTGTTATCATGTTGAAATACTGCCCTGCGGCCCAGTCTCTGAAGGGAGGGGATCATGCTCTGCTTCAGTATGTCACAGTACATGTTGGCATCCATGGTTCCCTCAATGTAGCTCCCCAGTGCCGGCAGCACTCATGCAGCCCCAGACCATGACACTCCCACCACCATAATAATAATTAATAATTTGTTACATTTATATAGCGCTTTTCTAGACACTCAAAGCACTTTTCATAGTAAGGGGAAATCTCCTCATCCACCACCGATGACGGCAGTCATATTGTGCCAGAACGCCCACCACACACCAGCTACAGGTGGAGAGGAGACAGAGTGATGAAGTCAATCAGTGCATGGGGATGATTAGGAGGTCATGATGGTCAGAGGCCAATGGGCAAATTTGGCCAGGATGCCAGGGTTACACCCCTACTCTTTTTCGAAGGACATCCTGGGATTTTTGAAGACCACAGAGAGTCAGGACCTCAGTTTAACGTCTCATCCGAAGGACGGTGCATTTTTTTACAGTATAGTGTCGCCATCACTATACTGGGGTGTTAGGACCCACAAAGACTGCAGGGTGAGCACCCCTGCTGGCCTCACTAACACCTCTTCCAGCAGCAACCTAGTTTTACCAGGAGGTCTCCCATCCAGGTACTGACCAGCTCAACCTTGCTTAGCTTCAGTGGCTAACCAGTCTTGGGCTGCAGGGTGATATGGCTACCACCATGCTTGAGTGTAGGTAAGACACACTTGTCTTTGTACATCTCACCTGGCTGCTGCCACACACGCTTGACACCATCTGAACCAAATAAGTTTATCTTGGTCTCATCAGATCACAGGACATGGTTCCAGTAATCCATGTCCTTAATCTGCTTGTCTTCAGCAAACTGTTTGCAGGCTTTCTTGTGCATCATCTTTTGAAGAGGCTTCCTTCTGGGACGACAGCCATGCAGAGCAATTTGATGCGGTGTGTGGTCTGAGCACTGACAGGCTGACCCCCCCCCCCAACCCTTCAACCTCTGCAGCAATGCTGGTAGCACTCATACGTCTATTTCCCAAACACAACCTCTGGATATGACGCTGAGCACGTGCACTCAACTTCTTTGATCGACCATGGCGAGGCCTGTTCTGAGTGGAACCTGTCCTGTTAAACCGCTGTATGGTCTTGGCCACCGTGCTGCAGCTCAGTTTCAGGGTCTTGGCAATCTTTTTATAACCAACGCCATCTTTATGTAGAGCAACAATATATTTTTTTCAGATCCTCAGAGAGTTCTTTGCCATGAGGTGCCATGTTGAACTTCCATTGACCAGTATAAGAGAGTGAGAGCGAAAACATCAAATTTAACACACCTGCTCTCCATTCACACCTGAGACCTTGTAACACTAACGAGTCACATGACACCGGGGAGAGAAAATGGCTGATTGGGCCCAATTTGGACATTTTCACTTAGGGCTGTACTCACTTTTGTGGCCAGCGGTTTAGACATTAATGGCTGTGTGTTGAGTTATTTTGAGGGGACAGCAAATTTATACCATTATACAAGCTGTACACTCACTAATTTACATAGTAGAAAAGTGTCATTTCTTCAGTGTTGTCACATAAAAATATATTATAAAATATTTACAAAAATGTGAGGGGTGTATTTACTTCTGTGAGATACTGTATAACATATAAACTGAACACAGTAAAATAAACCAGTTCATTATTTATTGTGTGAAAAGAAGATCGTTGATAATTTCTTATGATTTTTATAGAAAATTATTCATTTCTAAAGCTTTATCTAAATTTACTTCTTACATATTTTTTAACCAAATGACGCAACAATATAAATATTTAAAATATTTAATATAACTGTATAATTTATAAACAAAACAGAGTAAAATAAACCATTAATATTTATTGTTTGAAATGATTTGTGTGAAGATAATTAATAATTATTAAAATAATTGTATAAATCTTGTTATTTCTTTTGTTTTAACAAATTACTTCTTTTGAAAAATGATGCAAGAATAGTAGTATAGAAGTATATAATGTAACATATTCAGAAGTATATAACATAACGTATTTAATGTGATGCATGCGGCTGAGGAAAGTACATTTCTGTAATGCCGGTCCAGAGGAAAAATGTCAGATTTCTCCAGTGGTGCATTCATGCTCACATTATTAGACAAAATAAGCCAGTGAGTTTGGAAAGTTTCTTCTAAAGGAATTTAATTCCCAAAAGTCCACGGGGCCAAAAGTGGCCATAGTTAAAAAAACTCATTTCGCTGCTTGATATTGTGAAACATAAAGCTTCCTCTGGCTCTGTGACTGAATGCAGCGGCTTCATTAGTTAGTCTTAGCATCTCTGAGAGAGAAAATGATACGCCGCTGAACGCTTACACAGGTGTTAGAAAGGTTAATGAAGAGGGCCGTTATAATGCTGCTGTCCCACACACACTGATGATTACAGTAATATACAGTCTGTATCTTAAAGCAGCCCAGTGCAATGGAGATCAGAGCGCTCTAATGAGGCTACAACACACACATCAGTCTTCACAGAGAGTCTCTAATGAAGCACAGACTCAGTCCATAGAGCTGTTTTTGATCCGTGGAGCATTAAAGCAGACGTTTGGCACAATGTTCATGCTTCTCTTTTCCTTATTATGAAAGTAAACTGGAGTATTTGCACCAGTAGTTTAATTGTCTATCAGGTATGCAGCTACTGCAACACAATCATATTTGTTATCAGTATTTGTGTATTATTTTGCAGCAACATGTTTGCATGTGCTTAAAGTGACTTTCTGAGGACATTTCTTGAATTATTTTTTTATTTCGATTATAATGCTGATTTATGTTTAATCTAACATGGAGGTAAGCACAATACATTCAAATTCAAAATATATTTTAACAGCTCTAAATTTTCAAATAAATTTGACAATATTTTTGGCCATGACTGTTTATATATATATATGTATATATATATATATATATATATATATATGTGTGTGTGTGTGTGTGTGTGTGTGTGTGTGTGTCTGTGGATATATATATATATTTTTTGTTGTTGTTGCATTTGGCATTTAGCATAAACAGCAATAAAAGAGTTCATAATGCACAGCATATTAAGCTAAAGATAAACACTGACCAGCCATCTAGTGACTTCTTTTCTGGATGACTAATCGAAATGAAAAGTAAACAGTGACCTTGTCTGTCAAGCTTCAAAACCGACAAATAAACACCATAAAATAGTTCCCTATCTGTTGGTCACTTCGAGTTATGTCGTGACGACTTAGGGGATTTACTTGGAAGACCCAATCATCTCTGACTTTAAGAGAAAACGCCAATGAAATTGGCAAGTGGATTTTGCATACCTGAGCCACTCCTCGTGCATACGGGTATAAAAGGGTGACAGGTGCATCCACTCATTCGATTTTTGCTTCGGAGCCGAGTGGATGAGAAGTGTGCTGATCTCCACAAGCCTTTCATCTCTTTGTTTTGTTCTTGGTTGGCGTCACGATGCAGTCAGCGGCGTCCCTTTCAACAGCAATTTCCTTGGGCACTTCAAATAAGAGAGCAAATTCTAAAAGAGCATCTTTTTCAAGATGCCGTTCTGTCCATGTCCTTCTGGTTGCGGTTGTTTCCTGTCCGCGGATGACGGACACGATCGTTGTCTTCAGTGTCTGGCCTTCCAACATGCTGAAGATGCGTTCGTGGATGACTCATGCGCCTGTTGTGGGCGTATGAGCATGACTTAGCTGCGATCTTGCCTTTCCTCTCTCAAAGGATTGGCACCCTCTGCCGCCACCCGCGCTGGTCTCTCTGGCTCGAGCAGAGGACCACCGGCTGCCACTCTGGGAGATCTGAGGGTGACAGTAAGAGCCTCTCCGCCGGGTACATCCCCACGGACCTCTTTTTCCTCACGCAACATACGTGCCGTCCTGTTCCAGGGTGATTTCGCTGGTCCGTCCCACGGGGCGCTCAGCATTTAATTCGGTGCACCATCCGACGATAGGATGTCGATCGCAGCATCGGGGGATGGGAATACATCCTCTGAGGATGAAGGTGCGGTGGGGCTGCCCCCCTCGGTGTTGTCGCCACCGCCGCACCGGACCCAGAGCTGATGGCCATGCTTGCCCGGGCAGCCATGAGTATCGGGCTGGAGGTCAACAGACCGCCCAGTCCCGAACCCTCATGGCTGGATGATTGGTTTCTCGGAGCGGGCGCGGCTCACAACCGCGTTCTGCTCCGGTGCCTTTTTTCCCGGATATGCATGAGGAGCCGACGAAGTCGTGGATGGCGCCTTTAACGGCCAGAAGCCGCTCGTCCGTCTCCTCTGCCAGGGGGTACGCGGGCAATCCACAGGTGGAGAGAGCAGTCGCGGTGCACCTGAGCTGTGAAGCTCAATCGTGCGGCCGATGCACTCTCACGACAGCTCACGTACCCCGGAGAATGACTACTTCATCCTGAGATGATCCGGCTGATCTGGAGTCGATTTGGGGAAGCTCAGATAAACCTGTTTGCTTCCCACGAGTCCTCCCACTGCCAGCTGTATTTTTACGTGACTGAGGGCTCCCTTGGCACGGACACACTGGCACACAGCTGGCCTCAGGCTTTACGCAAGTATTTCCCCAGTGAGTCTACTCGCACAGACACTGTGCAAGCTCAGGGAGGACGAGGAGCAGGTCCTGCTGGTCGCGCCGCATTGGCCCACCCGGACCTGGTTTCCCGAACTCATTTCCCTTGCGACAGCCCCTCCCTGGCGCATTCCTCTGAGAAAGGACCTCCTCTCTCAGGGGCACGATGCAGTGGACGGCAGGTCGCTGGGAAAGCATGAGCTCATCGTGAGGTTCCTGAAGGGTGCCAGGAGGATGAATCCCTCCAGGCCACCCCTTGTGCCCTCGTGGGACCTCTCTATCATCCTAGCTGGACTTCAGAGGGGCCCCTTTGAGCCGCTGGACTCGGTCGAGCTAAAATTCCTGTCGGCTAAGACAATGCTCCTGACCGTGCTCACTTCCATCAAAAGGGTCGGGGACCTCCAAGCATTTTCGGTAAGCGAAGAGTGCCTTGTGTTCAGGCCGGCATACTCTCATGTTGTCTTGAGCCCCCGGCCTTGATACGTGCCCAAGGTTCCCACCACGCCCTTCCGCGATCAGGTGGTGAACCTGCAAGCACTGCCCTCGGAGGAGGCAGATCCAGCCTTAGCTTTGCTGTGTCCCGTAAGAGCATTGCGCATATATGTGGACCGCACCTGGAGCTTCAGAAGTTCTGAGCAGCTCTTTGTCTGCCACGAAAGTCAGCAGAAAGGGAAGGCTGTCTCCAAACAGAGGTTGGCCCACTGGATAGTGGAGGTCGTCGCCTTGGCGTACCAATCTCAAGGCGAGCCGTGAGCCCCCTGGGGGTGAGGGCTCACTTCACTCGGAGTGTAGCCTCCTCCCATGTGTTGGCGCACGGCGCCTCTTTGGCAGACATCTGCAGAGCTGCGGGCTGGGCGACACAGAACACCTTCGCAAGATTCTACAGTCTCCGCGTTGAGCCAGTTTCTTCCCGTGTGTTGGGTAACAGGTAATGGGCAGGAAGAACTGGCCGGTGTCACGCTTGCTGCGCCATTCCCTCTCACCCGGGGATACGAGCGCCTTTTTTCTCCCCCAGTTAGCTTCCCCAGACGGTGAACCCTGGTGGAATCCTCCAAGCACCCCTGGCAGTCAGACTGGGCGGAGCAGTCTGACGCCAGGCCCAGTACTGGTGTTAGCTCATCCAGGTCTCCGGTCAGCCCCTGTACTGGGCTAGGTGTCTGTACATATGTGTATTCTCCACGGTAAGGTTTCCCTCATGGTAAACCCGTGTCTTCTCTTAGATAGAGCTCTCTGTCAGGCTCTGCTGGCAGCTCTCCTCCCTACACCTAGGTAGGATCTGCCGCAAAGCCCAGTCGTATGTAGTAATGCCCCAAGCCTGGGTCAGTCCATATCAGTTTCTCCACATGTTACCTCACTTCGGGCAGGATGTGGCCTCCGTAGCGCCCTTCCACGGAAGACTCGCTTCCCTGCCGTTACTGCCAAGCTGTAACAACAAATAGGAAAGACTTGAAGCCATCTTTCACAGAAGGTCGAAATCCCTTCTGATTTCTGTTAGGAAAGGAACAGCGGCTTGGCTATTTCCAGCAGCGATTTACTCAGCGGTCCCTGCGGGCACCAAGGTTAGTGAATTTACGCTGGGGCGGTGGGAAGGTTGCAACCTCTTGCATGGCATTTGTCTGTCACACGCTCGCTTGTCAACATCTGCATGCCACGAGATTGTGACGGGGTTCAGCTTGTGGCGCTTTCCATAGGACCCCTATGTCGTCACAACATAACTCGTAGTGACCAACAGATAGGGAACGTCTAGGTTACGTACGTAACCCCCGTTCCCTGATGGAGGGAACGGAGACGTTATGTCCCCATGCCACAATCTTGAACCATCGCTGGTTGCCAGGGACTCGTTCTCGGCTCCTCAGCGTAAAACCTAATGAGTGGATGCACCTGTCGCCCTTTTATACCCGTATGCACGGGGAGTGGCTCAGGTATGCAAAATCCACTAGCCAATTTCATTGGCATTTTCTCTTAAAGTCAGAGATGATTGGGGCTTCCAGGTAAATCCCCTATGTTGTCACGACATAACGTCTCCGTTCCCTCAATCAGGGAACGGGGGTTACCTACGTAACCTAGACGTTCATATGATGGCAATACACGTCTTCTGGAGTCATAAAGTGTCTTTGAGTGACAAATTTAAGTTGGCAGGAACTAAAAATCTCCCTCTACCCTTCAAACAACACATCGTATCTGTAAATATCAGTTTGTTCCTCGTGCAAAGCTTTTGTTTGGTTCAAGAACACTTTTCATACACCACACAAGTCATGGATGATGTTTTATTGTTGTTTTGGGAGCTTGACAACACTCAAAAAAGCACAAAAAGCAAAATCTATTCCACAGAAGAAAGTCACAGGGTTTGGAGTAAATTACAAGGGGTTTTATTATTTGGTGAACTATTGCTTTCCAGTCCAGATGAAGAGGGCAAGAGGAAAACACCAGGAAGAGATGAGATGAGGAAGAAGAGGGAGTTTGTCTATGAACTGTTTTAATGCTCATCTCTGTGACCGTCTCTGATCTCAGATCAGCTGCTCTCATACAGAAGCTCCACATCCAACAGCAGATGGCAAAATAACAACATGCAGCTAACCACATAATCACGCAGGAGAGGATAATAAAGAGCCAAACAAACCGGCTTATTGACATTTAAAAGGGCAGAGAAAACCATCCCCGTGTATTTTTTGTTGTTAATCTCAAAGGCTGTACATATTCGTACTATTACTATTTAAAATAACAGTTTTCTTGTAAAATATTGTAAAAAAATATATATATTTTAACATTTAGTTTTTTCCTGTGATGCAAAGCTTAATTATTATTATTAAATAACTGTCAAAAATTTTTCACGATTCTTTTGATTACTTCAAAACAGCATTTATTTGAAAAACAAAAAAATATATATAAATAAATTGAATGCAAATAAAATTATTAATTTCTTATAAATATATAAATAAATAAATTATTAAATAGACATATTTAAATAAAATAGATAAATGAAAAATCTTCTGACCCTAAACTTATGAATGGTAGCATGATGATAAAATAAAATTCAATGTATTTTGGTGCAAATTCATCTACCATTTAGCAGAAGCTGGTCAAATTAGACAGATGCCAATATGGACGGGATGTGTTATGAAAACAAATGTATTTTGAAGTTTTTTATTTATGAATTACTGACTGCTGAGAACATGAAACTATCAAAGTTCAAGAGACTGTTAGAAAACAAAATAGTCAATTTTCCTTTTCAGCCTGCCAAATTAATGTTTTAGAATATTTGTATGCATGTGCAGTTCATGGTGATAATGAGAAGTTTGATTTCGGTTCAGTTTTGCACAATAAACAATTTTGGCACTTGGTTTCCAGTATAACATCTAAATTCTGAAGCAAAAGCAGTAGAACAAAAACAATCAGACCTGATAGATTCATTCTTGAGAAGTGTGTGCGTGTGATGGTGTGTGTGTGTGTGTGATTGTGTGATGGTGTCACCCTGAAGGTTAGTGGCACTATCATCATAATGATGTCATTTAAAATGCTGACAGCTCATTGGCTGGGTTATTGATCGGGCTTCACTGGATGTATTAAATGGGAATTAGATTATGAATATCATTACTGTTAAAGTGCTAACGGGGCTTTGTGAGCACTTAGCCGATACACTGATGCTGAAAGATCTAATTAGATGGCAGATGAAAAAGAATACATAATATTTATAGTCCTGAACAGACAAAATCGACACAAGTGTGAAGCTAATTCTACAGCATTTGAACAAAAATTATAAAGGTTTGGTTATAAATTCATTAAAAATATTACTTTGTCTTTGATATTAACAAATAATCAGCAATGCTGCAAATCATTTTGTTTCAATGTGCAATTTGAATGTAATTATGCTTGTGTGTGTGTGTGTGTGTGGGGGGTATTCACCCTCTATACCATGACTGAGGTGAGACCCTTCAGCAAAGCACCGAACCCCCAACTGCTCCCCGAGCACCACAGCAATAGTGCTGCCCACTGCTCCGGGCGTGTGTTCACGGTGTGTGTGTGTGTGTGTGTGTGTGTGTGTGTGTCTGTGTGTGTGTGTGTGTGTGTGTGTGTGTGTGTGTGTGTGTTCACTGCTGTGTGTGTGCACTTAGGATGGGTAAATGTAGAGCACGGATTCTGAGTATGGGTCACCATACTTGGCTGTATGTCACTTTCACTTAACTTAATAACTTTACGTGTAAACTCATGCAAACGTCTCAGTTTATGATCTTTTCATGTTAAAAAAGTTTGTTTAAACAGAAACAAAGACGTGCTTGATTTGACTCACACACACACACACACCTCGCTTTTTTGCTAAATAAATATATTTTAAAAAGTGCTGTTTATATCTAATCTATATTCAGTTATGTGAATATAACAGTTTGTTTGTTGTATTGCGATTACTGTCAAGTGTTAGCTCATCTGCATGTTTTCATGTTTGATGCTGTCTGCCTAATTTTTTTTTTTGCGTGCCTGATAAATGTTAAATACTGTAATATTAAATCCATTATAATTGCATTAAATTAAATTATAAAATGACATAAAAAACATTGTCCCTTAAATTGTTTAAATACTCCATAAAATCCCATTAAGATTTGGAGGTATTTGTGCATGCGTGCGTGCATCTTTTATTTGTGTGTGTGTGTGTGTGTGTGTGTGTGTGTGTGTGTGTGCGTGTGTGCGTACATCTTTTACTTGTGGAGTTTTGTGCTTTTTAGTCCATCTCTGCTTTAAGGTAATCTATACTGCATGCATGTATTTATTATTATTATTTGCATGAATTAATTGATTAAATAATGTATTTATTTATTTTATTTTACATTTTAAAAGGTGCATATGAGGTCAAATATTTGATTTTGTTTGTTTGGTTGTTTGCAAAACATAAAACAATATTAAATTATATCTTCAAACAGATATACACGTATAGTTTTTCCACAAAATTGATGGCATCACATTGCACTCATCTTCATCCAATAAAATAGAGTTTTCTGTGTTTTGAGCCGCACAGGAGAAGAGCATTATAACACTCATGAACTGAAATGAAGCTGAAGACCACAAGAAAACATGAGCCCACCACAACACCATCTCCACCACATACATAACATTTCCTCCAATCAAATATAATATTAACAGACACACACAGAGTGTCACACTGGTTAAATATCACAAAGAAGCCAGAGTCAAAATAACCTCTCAGGCATGAATAAATGTATGATGTTTACTTGAGAAAATGTTAAATATGTTGGCAGAAAGCTATACGGGGTGAAAGAAATACGTCTTTACCTTTCTGTTCCACCTCTATTTTAGGCATGGAGGAGAAAAACAGAGACAGAGAGAGAAAATCAGAGCAATGAAATAAAGATTCAATATGTTCCTCTTCTCCAGAACAACCTGAGGAGCAACAAGCATCTGCTCTTGTGTCACAACGAAGTCGAGCGCACACTGTGTGATTTCTGCCCGCTCTTTCTGATCAACGTCTGTCTGAGTGTATGATGAACGTCTCAGCTCTGAGTTCGGTCCAAACCCACAGCGTTTACTGAAACTCATCATCCACAAAACCTGTCTGAGACGGCAAAACTCACACACTGTGCACCCGACTTAATACAAGAGATAAAACATGTTTGTGTAGCAGCAAACCTTCCAGCAGAGACCTGTGGAGAACAGAAGATCAAACAGTGTGTGTGTGTGTGTGTGTGTGTGTGTGTGTGTGTGTGTGTGTGTGTGTGTGTGAAAGACAGAGAGAGACAGAGAGAGAAATACAACTAGTTGAAGCAGTAAATGATTAAGACAGTTGTGAGATATAACAGGGAATTCAGCAATGACAGACATTAAATCAAACAGCGAGACACATAATGACACATCACATCATTTATCACGTAAATCGGTTCATGAAAAACATTCATACAATAATTTGCGTGTGTGTGTGTGTGTGTGTGTGTGTGTGTGTGTGTGTGTGTGTGTGTGTGTGTGTGTGTGTGTGTGTGTGTGAAAGACAGAGAGAGACAGAGAGAGAAATACAACTAGTTGAAGCAGTAAATGATTAAGACAGTTGTGAGATATAACAGGGAATTCAGAAATGACAGACATTAAATCAAACAGCGAGACACATAATGACACATCACATCATTTATCACGTAAATCGGTTCATGAAAAACATTCATACAATAATTTGTGTGTGTGTGTGTGTGTGTGTGTGTGTGTGTGTGTGTGGCGTTTACATAACTACAGTTTGAGGACAAACAATAGCTTAGAAGTGAGCTAGCGCTTTAAAAATAAAAACTCACTTTGGGGATGTCTTCATTTGATATGCTATGCATCGAAGTAAAATAAAAATCATTTTAAATGCTTATACAGATCCTTTAATATTATACGATTGTTTTAATGAACAATGTGTTTGCACGTCACACACACACACACACACACTTCAAAGGCTTTTGGTCAGTTACATTTCTTTCTCTAAATCTTTCTCTCTTTTTTCGTTTAGACTCTTACGAGGACACGTTCAGTTGATACAAAGTGAAAAAGACTTTTCAAAAGTTGCAAAGATTCTATTTCAAATAAATGTTCTTTTGAACTTTCTGTTCATCTGTGAATCCTGAAATTGTTTTAAACATTGATAATAATCAGAAATGATGTAAACTTGATCATAAATCAGAATATCAGACTGATTTCTGAAGATCTTGTGACACTGAAGACTGGAGTAATGATGCTGAAAATACAGCGCGCATCACAGAAATAATTACAGTTTACAATATAATTACATAGAAAACAGCTATTATTGATTATAATAATATTTTACAACATTATGGAGAAGAAAAAGCTTAGTTACTTTTGAACATTAGAGTGCGTCTCACAGACACACACACACACACACACACACACACACACACACACACACACACACACACACACACACACACACACACACACACACACACACACACACACACACAAACTAAACGTGCAAGTCTGCATGATCTCTTTGGCTGTTATCTTTTATTTGGACAGAACAGGAATAAGCTGTATATAGCGTTATTTGTATATAACAAATTACATCTCAACATCACATCTCAACAAAGTTTATGAACCATACATTTCAAATAAATGTGTGTGTTTATATGTAACTGACCAGTGGCGCGTCCACAAGTGTGCCACCCTAAAAGTGAGCTTTTCCACCCCGGGGGTCTTTTGAAAGTTGTAGAATTGAGTTTTTGCTCCACTACCGCTCAATGGCCAGCACAATAGCCCTTCTAGACTATTACTGCCCTCAAGGATTGTACCACGCACACACATACAGACCTATAACGGATCACACACACACATAAACACTCAAATATTGTCTACGCTGCCCTGTGATTGATCAGTGAATTTGCTTAGAAAAGTTATAGCCTAGCTCAACTTTCATTGTGCTTTTAAGTAATCAAACCCCACAGCTTCACTATTAGTAGAGAGACTAATTCACACGCACTCTCACAAATACATTCAAATAAACGTCATTTTACTGTGCTTCTCTCTGTTTCTGATTTAATAACTGATAAAATAACTGACAAAAACAGCACTGTTATTTCATCCTCCCAAACTATATCTGCGCTTCAAAAAACTGCAATCACAGATTTGACTTTTAATGCAGATAACCTTCAAATTGTTTAATGCACACTTACTTAAAAGTAAATAAAACATAATTTTTTTGGTTATGGTTATTATTATCATTCATTCATTTTGGTCTCATCAGGTCTGCTCAAGAAGAAGAAGAAGTATAACCAGCAGTGAAATGTGTTCTCTGCATTTAACCCATCCAAGTGCACACACACTTGGAGCAGTGGACACACACACACACACACACACACACTTGGAGCAGTGGACACACACACACACACACCACACCTGGAGCAGTGGGGGGTTCGGTGCCTTGCTCAAGGGTCTCACCTCAGTCGTGGACACAACCTCGGGTTACAAGCCCAACGCTCTATCCATTAGGCCACGACTGCCCCCCCTTAAGTGTATATGGCTCTATACACTTTACTTTGATCCAGAGCAAACTGCATTGCATTTAACATACAGGCCTATATTCTTCCTCGAACCTCTGATGAGCTACATTTGACTGATTTAAAAGGTAATAATCAATCAAAAGAAGGTGCTTGATGTTTAGAATTTAAATGAGCTCAAAATATGATTATCAGGTACGTAGCTACATAACTGTCTCAGCGTTCACCGTTACTGTCATAGACACAGTTGTGTCCGCTCATATAGTCACATGAACATCCAAACTCTTCAGACTTCTGTGCAAAACACTGCTGAACTTTGACAAACACGTGTTTTAATAGTGATTGTTTTAATGTCTAATTATAAATCCAACAGCATCAAATGTGAAAATATCTATATTATGGAGTGGAAACGGCAAATTAATCAATGAGCGATCCTCTGCTGGTCATAACGAGCGATCCTCTGCTGGTCATAACGAGCGATCCTCTGCTGGTCATAACGAGCGATCCTCTGCTGGTCATAACGAGCGATCCTCTGCTGGTCATAACGAGCGATCCTCTGCTGGTCATAACGAGCGGTCCTCTGCTGGTCATATCATGACATGTTCATTTTATAAGTGTTTGTTTTCATCCAGGCAGCAGAAATCATTCACTTAAGCACAGCACATTTTCCACTAATTACCTACTTTAATGAATTAATGTATAAATAAATATGCAAATCTTCTTTAATGTGAATTTTACATATCATGTTCCCATTTTGTGTATATATATATAAATATGCATAATTTTGAGGCAACAAACAAACAAACAATCAAAAATAAATACATAAATCTGTGGCATGGGAAATTGCAGAAAATGTTCAGTGAGGGTTAGTGTTAGGGAATATAATATATCTCGGGAGTGCCAACACTGATCTAGTTGCCACCCCAAAATCCTGGAAACGCCCCTGTAACTGACTCTTTCAGCCATCTTGGATTTATTAACTAATCTTTATGCATTCTGGGATTGCCATTGCCACCAGTGATCTGTGCGCGGCTGCTTTAGACGGATCTGTATAATGTGTGTCTGATGCCTTAAATAGCATCTGTACAGGCAGCTCTGCAGGGCTACTGATTCTGATTGGTTCACGTTGGCATGTGGGCGGAGCTTATTGTTGTGAGGCGTCAGAAAAGCCCTAAAACTCAAAGGTCACCAAAGTGAGGACCAGCAGGTTGCCATGGACACCATTCTGCTGCCATGGATACCAACTGGGGATCACCATCCAAAGAAAATCATGCAATTGTGAGACAAGGCCATTTACACACACACACACACACACACACACACACACACACCTCAAATCAGTGTGCGGCACAGCTATTAGTGATTCACAGAGTGAAGATGAAGGAGAATACTATCAGGTGTGTGTCTGGATCTCAACAGAGAACATCAGAATCACACAAAAAATACTGGAATTAAACCTGAAATGAAATGTGAGACGAGGCCCCGCCCACTAACGGTGATGTCACACTCAAGTATTCGCTTGTAAAAAATTATTATTACTGTCTGCCGTGTTTTGCATACCTTTCCTTTATGTATAAGTTATTTTGTATGTATGTTATGACTAAATTGTTGACACACACACACACACACACGTTTGTTTTTGTGAATTGTGGGCACTCTCAATAGGCGTACTCTAGGATTTATAAGCGTTTTGAAAAATAGGGAAATGTCCTCATAAAACACCTTCTCCTTGTAAAACCTGTCATACCCATGACATTATACAAATGTGTGTCCTCACATGTCACACACACACACACACACACACACACACACACACACACACACACACACACACACACACACACACACACACACACACACACACACACACACACACACACACACACACACACACACACACACACACACACACACACAGAAGTGCACTTCAGCATACTTTTAAAAAGAGTACTAACATTTAATTTAATTAGCTGAACTTTAGAGTGTTGTTTTTTTCAGTATATCTTTATATGTAATTTCTCATAATTATATTGTTGGTAAAATCACAATAAAACATACCTATTTAAATAAAAACTAAAATATATATATATATATTATTATTATTATCATTAGTATTTGTCAGGATTGGACCTGTTTTGTTTTGTTTTGTCATGTGTTTCAGTTCCTGTTTTGCCTTATTTGGTCTTGTTCCTGTCCTCGTTTAGTTTGATTATAATCTCATGCACCTGTATTTCCCTAATTACCCAGTGTATATTAGTTCTTGTTTGTTCATCCCTCCCCTGCCGGGTCATTCGTTGCATTTGCTCCTGTTTCCATGTTGGATTATTCCTTGTGTTTCATCAATAAAGACGGTTTAAGATTACTCGTGCCTCCTGCGTTCTCCCTGCAGCAGCCAACTGTGACATTATTATTATTATTGGCATTAGCATTAGGCAGTATCTAGGTTCAAGGTTCAAGGTTTCTTTATTTGTCACATAATAGTTATACAGGGTATAATTAGAAGTGAAATGTAATCGAATCAGGTCCGCTCAGTGGACAGTGCAAAATAATAAGAATACAAATTATATAAAGTAACATAACACAAGGGCATACATGTGGTAAGGAGAAATAAGAGTAAAATGTGCAATGAAATAAAAAGTGCAAAACAATAAGATGTGCAAAACAATACGATGTGCAAAAGACAATAGGATGTGCAAAAGGATGTGCAAAAAAAAAAAAAAGAAAAACAATAATAATAAGATGTGCAAAAAACAATAAGATGTACAAAAAAGAAAAACAGTGTACTGGGACTTAATAAATAGTAATGTGAATAAGAGGGATGTGCAGGTTGTTCAGGGTATTGTACATAGCAGCAATGATGAGAATGTGATAATATTTACAGTTAATTAAGTTACAATGGGTCATGTGAGTGTTTATGAAACAGAGTTTGTGTTTAGGAGCCTGATGGCCTGAGGGAAGAAGCTCTTCCTCAGTCTTTCAGTCTTTGCCATCATACTCCTGAAGCGCCTGCCAGATGGCAGTAAACAGAAAAGATGGTTACCGGGGTGGTTTGAGTCTTTGATGATTTTAGCAGCTCTGCTTTTACAGCGTTTGATGTAGATGCCCTGCAGAGAGGGGAGTGTAGATCCTGAGATGCGCTCAGCTAAGCGCACGACTCTCTGTAGAGCTTTGCAGTCCTGGTTTGAGGAATTACCATACCACACTGAGATGCACTGAGTCTACATGACAATTAAGCACATTTCCCATCAAGTAAAATAGATGGATGGATGGATGGAATATTTCTGTGTTCAGTCATGAAAGTGTCTCTCTTTAAGTCACTTAAGTGACCTTTTATTTCATTAATATGATATTATCTGCAAGCACTGTTTTTTTAAAACACACTTGTATTCACTATAATTAGTGCCCTTCTTTTTCACAAGGTGTGAGATTGACAGTGTTATTTTCAGCAGTACTTTTTATTTAGCATATTGAGCGCTGAAATATTCTCGTCTCCCACCGCCTGTCAAACAGACTCTTCTCATCATCCAATCAATCCCAGACGGATAAAATCAAGATCTCCAAATATCCTGCTTCTCTGTGAAATATATCATATTATGGAAATAAAATGTGAATGGCATTTCACACTGATCTTGAGTCAGTGCTAAACGGCTGATTAGAGAAGTGTTTAGTCTCCTGATTACAGTGAAACGCTTCATTAAGAGCAGGAAAACAGACACATTAACGGCCATTTTCTGCTTGTCAGATGAAGTCCAAACCAGCAGCAGCCTTAATGCGGCATTAAAGCGCTTTCGCTGTTTGACCTCTGAGGAGCCGTGGCCGCTGAATTATGAATGAATGGAAATGTGTGTGCAGCTGATAAGAGTAAACATATTAGAGCATGTCAACACAGCTGATTTAACAACTACAGGCTGCATGTGTTTCTCTCACTCACACACACACACACACACACACACACACACACACACACACACACACACACACACAACACACACACACACACACACACACACACACACACACACACACACACACACACACACACACACACACACACACACACTCAAGTGTCCAGGTGTCTTCCAGCTACCTCACTTTAACCATGTCAACACATCAATCACCAAGAAACCGCACAACAACTAGTGTGTCAATACATGGCAATCATATCTGACTCACCGAGAGAGAGAGAGAGAGAGAGAGAGAGAGAGAGAGAGAGAGAGAGAGAGGAGAGAGAGAGAGACAGAGAGAGAATTGAATTTGAATAGCTCTTTATTACAAATGGACAATAAAACAAATTCACAAAATATAAATCACATTATATATAAATCACAAAATGTATGTAAAAAGCAACTCATCTTCAAAAACAGAGCACAATGCTCCTTTGCTACACCATTTCAGTTCAAAGGAAAACAGATCATTCACTGACTTATAAAAATTAAAATCAATCAAAACTCTAGCCTTTACCAGACTTGAGAACAAAACAACAACATCTTGCCCAGACTTCTGCTCAATTTTGTATTTTCTACTTGTATAGACAGCTAATTTAGCTTGACCCAACATAAAGTTCAGTAATTGACAATCATAACGTTTTCTCCTCACATACTTGGCACCGAATACAAAAATTTCCATTGAAAATGTTTCATTAAAACAACCAAAAAGATTCCTTAATACCGTAAATAAATGGTTTAACCTGGAACATTCCATAAAAGCATGAAAAACTGTTTCTCTTTTAAAACAAAAAGGACATTCAGAACTCACTTCAGGGTTTAAGACTGAAACAAAAGCATTTACAGCGATTGCGCCATGAAGAACTCTCCATTGTATATCTCCTACTCTCTTTACTAACGGTGGCTTATACAAAACTCTCCATTCAGGTTTAACATCATCATCTACTTTGAGGAAAGAACGCCAAGGAGTATCTATTTTGTTGTTTAAAAGCTTCTTGTTAAAAACCACAACACATGCTTTGTACAAAAGTTTCCCAGTAACTGAAAAGAAATCCAAACACAAAGTTTTGCCAGCTTTTAAAAAACATCCTGTACAATCATCTAGTTTGGGAGATAAAAAAATTGCGGGAAAAGAGTCCTCAACATTAGGAGCCTTTTCTCCTCTACAAAAATCTGCTAATGATTCCCTTTCTTCAATTAATAGAGCAGACTGCCACTTCATCAGTAATTGACCAACTTTACGGGTTGAAACTATTCCGAGATGAGAAGCAACTTGCTCAGTGTTCATAAAATTAGGACCCGCCACCTTTACCAGATGACTTAAAGTAGTGGTCTTAGATTTGCACAGCAAATGATTCAGTCCAGGAAAAGTGTAGTCATCCACCGAAATGTCCAAACGAGCTCCATGTATTATAGGTTCGTTTAACAACCAGAAGAGAGAGTTCGTTTTTGGTGTCCTTTGATGATTAAAAAGACTCCAAACTCTAAAAAGGTTGCGATAAAAAATTGGTGCGTTGGCAAGGTCCAGTTTTAGGGGGTCCATCATGAAGAGAGCTTTGTCCAACTGGAGACCTCCAAGCCTCGTAGAATAGCACACGCAGTAGCTCTCAGCTGAAATCAGTGGGTCCCAGCAGAAGTCTCTGACCCCTGTCCACCTTCTTCTTTTGACAAAAACAAAATACTCTGAGTGACCCAGTGTAATTTATCCCAAAAAAAATTGACTAATAAAGCTTGAACTTCTGCTAACAATTTTGGGGGTGGATCAATACAGGCTAGTTTATGCCAGAGAGATGAAGCAACTAAATTATTAATAATTAGAATACGCCTCTATATGACATATTTGGGGCCAACCGTCCATTTAGCTAAACGACCTTTAAGTGTTTCAACAACTCCATCCCAGTTTTTCTGTACAGTAATCTCATTTCCCTCACTCCTAAGTATTTAAAACCTTCTGTATTCCAACGTAAACCTCTAGGAAATCTTAACCTCACACTCGTCCACTTTCCACACAATAAAGCTTCACTTTTGTTCCAATTTACTTTAGCGGAGGATAAGACTTTAAAATCCTCAAGTAATTGTAATAAAATCTCTATATCATTTTGATTATTGACCATTACAATCACGTCATCGGCATAAGCTGATAAATGGACGTTACAACTAAAACCAGGTATTTGTACACCATTCAATTGAATTCTTATCTGCTGCAATAGAGGTTCTATTGCTATCGAATAGAGCATTCCTGACAAAGAGCACCCTTGTCTAACACCTCTACCAGCCTTGAAAGGAGTGCATAAGCCACCGTTTACTTTCAGCAGGCTCTCAACATCAGTGTACAGGACTTTGATATTATTCACAAACTCTTGACAAAAGCCAAATGCTTCTAAAGTTTTCCACAGGTAATTATGTTCTACCCGATCAAATGCTTTCTCCTGATCTAGAGAAATCAGAGCACAGTCCAAATTAAATAACTTGGAGACATCTAAAAAATCTCGCACTAAAGAAATATTATCAAAAATAGACCTTCCAAGTATGCAATAGCTCTGGTCTGGGTGGATGACTTGTTCCATTACCTCTGTTAGTCTGTTTGCCAATGTTTTGGAGAGCAGCTTGTAGTCTGTACACAGAAGGGACACAGGGCGCCAGTTCTTGATGTCAGTCAAGTCTCCTTTCTTTGGGAGGAGTGTAAGAACTGCTCTACGGCAGCTCAACGGCAGCCGCCCTTCGGCCAAGCTTTCGTTAAGCACTGCGAGCAGATCTTCCCCCAACACTGACCAGAACGACTTATAAAAGTCTACTGGGAGACCATCGATACCTGGAGCCTTGCCCGACTCCATACCCCTCAGGGCATTGTGCAACTCCTCTAGGCTCAAGGGCTTGCTGAGTTTCAAATTGCCTTCTTCAGACACCCTTGACAAGTTTTCAAAAAAAACATTGTCAATGTCAGGCTCTTCGTCACATTCACACTTGTACAATTCATCATAAAAACAAACAGCTCTCCTTCTAATATCAATAGGGTCAGTTAATAACATGCCAGATTCAGAACGTAGTGCGTGAATTAATTTTTTCTGTCCAGTCTTTTTTTCTAAATTAAAGAAAAATTTAGTTGGAGCATCCATTTGGTCAATATTTTGAAACCGAGACCGAACCAGAGCTCCTTGCGCCTTACCCCCCACAAGGTCACTAAGTTGAGTCTTTTTCAATGAAAGAGCTTCCAAACAGCTATTCTCCCCAGTTAAATCAACTAGCTCCTGTAGCTTAACTATCGATGCCTCCAAGGTTTTCATATCTCTTGACATCTGTACAGTGATATTTCGAGTGTGCTGTTGACAAAGCTGCTTAATTTGTACTTTTCCAAAATCCCACCACTGTCTCAAAGATTGGAAAGTATTCTTTGTGGCTCTAAATGTTTTCCAAAAAAATGTAAACGTCTCTTCAAAATTCTTGTCACACAACAGGGAGGTATTCAAATGCCAATAGGCACTTTTTGGTTTGATAGAATTCAAAATAAAAGAACAGCATACCATACTGTGATCAGAGAAACTTACAGGAACAATAAAACACTTACTAAAAAAACCACAATGGTGTCTGAAAGTATAAAACCTGTCTAATCTCGCCAAGGACAAAACATTGTCACGAGCGTGAGACCAAGTATACTGCCTTTGATTACCATTAAACTGCCTCCATATATCACTCAGCTCATGTGTCTTAATAACTTGGATTATTCTCTTGCGGGAGGGTTCATGGGGCTCGATATGATTTCTATCTAGATTTTGTTCAGTACAATTAAAATCCCCTCCTAGCAATAAAAACTCATCACTACTAACATTTTGCAGAATTGAATTGAGGTTATTCAAGAACAACATTCTTTCAACTCCTGAAGTAGGAGCATAGACACAAATAAAAACAAATACATGATTTTCAAATAAAGCCCTAACCTTTAAAAGTCTACCTTTTAATTTCATCAACATCATAAGAAATTGGTCTGAACTTTTTGGAAAATAAAACAGCAACTCCTCCACTTACAGTAGTATTATGGCTTAGCACAGAGATGCCATCCCATTCTCTTGTCCACTCAACAGCATTCTTTATATCACTATGAGTTTCCTGAAGAAAGATAATATCTAGTTTTTTCTGTTTAACCACCTCATATAATATTGCTCTTTTTCTTATGTCTCTTGCACCGTTTATATTTACTGATGCAATATTAACTTCACCCATAAAAAATAGGAAAGGAAACAAAAAGAACAAAGCTCTAAGCTTCATTAAATTAGCTTTTTTCAGCACCATCACTCGTTTCAGTATTGAGTTTTCTCACTAATTTTTTCAACCGGTAAACTTCCTTATTGTTAAACAAACCTTCAGCCATCAAACACCGTGTCTTATCCACGAATTGTTTAAGGTCAGGAAAGTAATCATTCACTCGTACCCCTCTTCTATTTTTCGTTGCTTTGAGAAACAGTTTAATTTCTTCCAAATCATAACTGCGACCCACTCCTTCACACTGCGAGAGAGAGACGCTCGAATCCGATTCACTGTCACTTTCAAATTCACTCTGACCTTCGCATTCAACAATGTCCATTTTCTTTAGAATTTTCGAATCACAAGTATTAACACTGTTCTTTCGTTTGCGAGGCATTTTGAACAGTGTACTCTCTGCCTCTGAATCGATGCCGACATTCTCACACACCATATCCATTACAGGGAGTTCGTCTCCCTCAATTCTGTCCGAATTAGAAACTGTCAGACCTTTCAAGACAATCTCGTCTTCACCAGACCTAGTGGTCTCTGCGTTATTTACTTCCTCGTTCACAGATTCCCCCTCCACGATCCTCACTGACTGAACTGCTTCAGGCTCAGCCTGTTCTACCACGATCGCCTCTGACTCGGCTCGGTCCACCGCGGGCCGCTCTGTCTCGGGTGGACCAGCTGTGTCATTTGTGTTTTGTGCAGCTACTA
This sequence comes from Gymnocypris eckloni scoliostomus, assembly GCA_027564155.1. Taxonomy (NCBI): domain Eukaryota; kingdom Metazoa; phylum Chordata; class Actinopteri; order Cypriniformes; family Cyprinidae; genus Gymnocypris; species Gymnocypris eckloni. Next base: position 4,038,301 of record CM050413.1, read on the forward strand.
ATGTTTCTTTCTTTTTTTCAGGACAGTCTCGGATTAAATGTCCGACATTACTGCAAAAAAAACACTTCATTTTCCCTGTTGCCGCATAGACAACATAATCAAAATCATCAATCCGATATTTAAACGTGAGGTCCAATTCAGCATCATCTTTTACAATCATGTAAGCGAATCGTCTAAATGAAAAAACGTGTTTTAACAAGGGGTTTGTACTTCCAATTGGTATTTTTTTAATCGGAGAAACCAACTTGCCATAGCGGGAAAGAGATTGAGATAACAACTCGTCGCTAATGAACGGAGGAACATTGGACAGTGTCACTTTTTTTGACGGCATTGAAAGAGGGAGAACAGGTGTAAACAAACCATCCACAACAATTCCTCGCTCAACCAGTTCATTAGCTTTCTCTACGGTATTTAAAAAGATCACCGCAGCATTATTCATTTTTGAAGCTGACAGAATACTCTCGTGACCAACAGCTTCCCCTATAGCTAGACAACAATCCTCTACACTCACTGCGGCCGCCACCTTCACTGCATGACGCCGCGTGAGTGTATTCAACCCCCGTGAATCCGGGGCCGTCATGCTTCCTCAACCGGTAGCACACGGCCCGGAGCACTCACACCAAGATTAACTTTAAGTGAAAAAGAACGAAGGAAAGAAGAGAAGAAGTTAAGAGAAAATAGCTTAAACACGCTTATGTATGTGGCTCAGCAGCCACTAATTCACACTCACAGCAATCAAAGACGCTCACCACACGCTCTCCACACACTCACTCCACAAAACGCCCACGCATGCGCACGAGAGAGAGAGAGAGAGAGAGAGAGAGAGAGAGAGAGAGAGGGAGAGAGAGATGAGAGAGAGAGAGAGAGAGAGAGAGAGAGAGAGAGAGAGAGAGAGAGAGAGAGAGAGAGAGAGAGAGAGAGAGAGAGAGAGAGAGACGGAGAGAGGAGAGGGTCATGACAGCTGGCAACAACATGACCAGGAGATCAAGTCAAATCCAAGAAATAAATCACTACATATCGTTTAAAGTAACTAACTAAATAACTAATTAACTAACTCTTAATTGCGTTTTTATTACAATGAAATCAGAAAATAAGTTGTAACCTATACAACTTATTTTTTGATTTCATTGTAATAAAAACTTAAAAATACTTTAAATTAGCTAAACTTTAGACTTTTAAACTTTTTTTCCCTGGTAAATTTTTATACATAATTAAAAAATTACATCGTTGGTTGAAATCACAATAAAATATACATATTTAATAGCAATAATAATTGTATTATTAAACATTATATATAATACTGACTGTTTATTATTGTTGTAATTATTATTATTATTTGCATTAAGGCATTATATTCATGACAATTAAGTCAATTTCTTCCCAAGTAAATAAATTACTATTATAATAATTATTATTATTATTACAACTACTGTAATGCAGAAAAATAATGGTGTATATTTTAATTGTAAAGTACTTATTTTTTTACATTATGCTGATTTAAAGTAAATACAAAATGCATTTAAATATTTAATGCAAATGTTTATAAAAATCAGGCATAACAAAAAAAAAAAAAAAATGTTCAAAGATACTTAAAAGTAACCCA
>CM050413.1:4044903-4049903 GCA_027564155.1 Gymnocypris eckloni scoliostomus
AGATCTGACTAACAAAGCATTCAATATCACCAACCCTGAAAACCTGGAAGAATCAAAGAAATTATGAATGAAGAGAAGGAGACATACATACAGCATTGGAAAGAACAAACCAAAGACCAAAGTCGTCTCCAATGTTATCTGAAACTTAACAGAGAGTACAGTCTGGCTGATTATCTGGTCTCAGTCAGGAATATAACTCACAGACATTTACTGACGAAATACAGACTGAGTGACCACCAGCTGGCCATAGAAAGAGGACGACATAAAAAGACCTGGTTACCTAAAGAAGAGCGAATCTGTAACGAATGTAGATCTGGATCAGTTGAGACGGAGGAACACTTCCTCCTCCACTGTGACAAATACACGTCCTTAAGAGACGCATTGTACAGTCAAATACAGCAGATTATTCCTGAGTTCCAGTCACTCGAGGAACATGAGAAATTAAAAATATTACTTGCTGAAGGACCTGCTTCCTCTTTGGTAGCACTTCATATTTATAAATGCCACAAACTAAAGTAAGAGTGAACATCTGCATTAGTAGTACCATTAATGTATATATAAATATATTTATGGATGTATTTTACATGTATTTTGTTTTGTTTTGTTTATTTATGGATGTATAATATTATATATATATTTTTTTTTTTTTTTTTATTCTGATATGTACAATGCTTTGGCAATATGTACCTATGTGCGTCATGCTAATAAAGCAATTTGAATTTGAATTTGAATTTGAGAGAGAGAGAGAGAGAGAGAGAGAGAGAGAGAGATGAGAGAGAGAGAGAGAGAGAGAGAGAGAGAGAGAGAGAGAGAGGGAGAGAGAGAGAGAGAGAGAGAGAGGTGAGAGAGAGAGAGAGAGAGAGAGAGAGAGAGAGAGAGAGAGAGGAGAGAGAGAGAGAGAGAGAGAGAGAGAGAGAGAGAGAGAGAGAGAGAGAGGAGAGAGAGAGAGGAGAGAGAGAGAGAGAGAGAGGAGAGAGAGAGAGAGAGAGAGAGAGAGGGAGAGAGAGAGAGAGAGAGAGAGAGAGAGAGAGAGAGAGAGAGAGAGAGGGAGAGAGAGAGAGAGAGAGAGAGAGAGAGAGAGAGGAGAGAGAGAGAGAGAGAGAGAGAGAGAGAGAGAGAGGGAGAGAGAGAGAGAGAGAGAGAGAGAGGAGAGAGAGAGAGAGAGAGAGAGAGAGAGAGAGAGAGAGAGAGAGAGAGAGAGAGAGAGAGAGAGAGGAGAGAGAGAGAGAGAGAGAGAGAGAGAGAGAGAGAGAGAGAGAGAGAGAGAGGAGAGAGAGAGAGAGAGAGAAGAGAGAGAGAGAGAGAGGAGAGAGAGAGAGAGAGAGAGAGAGAGAGAGAGAGAGAGAGAGAGAGAGATAGTTTGAGTTTAGTATATACAGTAAAAATAAATTAAATCAATGACAATAGCTTAAATAATACATGTAGGGTTTTATATTTTGTTTATTTCAGTTAATATTTTTTATATTTTATTTCAGTTAATATTTTATTTATTTTTACTAGATTAAATAATATACCAAATTTAAGTAGTTTAACATTTATTTAAATGAATATATTTTATTGTATATTTGATTTGGTTTCAGTTAACAGTTATTTTATTTCAAGCAATGTTTTAATGAGTTTATAGTTTTAGCTGTGATTGGATGCCAGTGTTGTGTTGCCCCGGTAACACCAGCACAGATTGAACACAGGTGCTGTTTGTTAAAGCGGATGATGGCGAGACGACAGAACATTACACGCGAGCAGCACAGACTGAGATCATCTTATGCACACAAGATTGATTACAGACAGAGAAAGACGCAGCTGTCCGAACCATCAGCTTTCCTTCTCCATACAGCGTTCTCTCTGTTCAGACCAAACGGGCACAATGCATGCTGGGACACCTCTGCTCATCCCGCTCCTGCTGAAACCACATTACTGGGATCTGGATTTAAGACAGCAGTAATTAAACGCTAATGAAATATCTGTGCTACACCTGAACAGAGCAGCGGCGGGATATCTGCAGCATCTGACCCTCGTTCCCCGACGAACAGATTTAAGTGACACTAAACAAACTGACTCACAGAAAAGAGCATCGCTACACATCGCTAGAGTGATCTAAGATTGAGCTTTGCTTTTGTAAATCTGGTGGTTTAGATTAGTTTAGACACAAATACAATCAGAAACAACAGAGGAGTGTGTGTATTGATCATCTGGAAGACAATGAGATGATTGTGTGTGTGTGAAAGATTATTCACACAGCAATACCTCGCACTCACACCTGCTGTTACACACGACCTGCCAACATGAGTGTGTGTGTGTGTGTGTGTGTGTGTGTCTGTGTCTCTGTGTGTGTGTGTGTGTGTGTGTGTGTGTGTGTGTGTGTGTGTGTGTGTGTGTGTGTGTGTGTGTGTGTGTGTGTGTGTGTGTGTGTGAGTGTGTGTCTGTGAGTGTGTTTCAAGTACTCTACAGAAGAATTCAAGGTCAAAGCTGAACTAGATAATAATGGAAGCCTGAGCTTCAGACATCAACAGCAGTGTCCATCACTCAGGGTCAGCCCGAGCACAAACTCACCTTCATTGACCCAGTGTGTGTGTTTGATGTGTAGAGAGAGACACCAGCTGTCGGTCACACACTCACCGGTGGTCTTTCTCTATGAATACTAACACACATCAAACACACGAAGCCCACCGCCATCCTGCACTGCAAAATATCATCAAATATCTCTTCCTGACCGGCATCTCTCTTCTAGACTTTCTCTGAGTGAAACTTTGATCAAACTGAGACCAGAAGTTCAACTTCACTGAAAGACTAAGTTAATAGGGGTGTAACGATTCATCGATATGGATCGATATATCGATACAATGTATGATGAAACGATGCATCGATGCCACGCGTAAAATATCAATATCTGTAGTATAAAAACGCACCTTTACTTTGACACTGTCCCCATTTTCACATAATGTCCGTTACACCACCAACGCTCATTCTCTTCAATCTCACTACTAGGACTTATAAAGACTGAAGGAACAATGCAGTAAAGACGAGTTGTAGATGAGGACAGTCACCGTTTGCACACATATGAAGAGCACACACATACATCTGGCGCGCACATACATGAAGAGAAAACACACACATCTGAAGCAAACACACATAAATGCAGACACATCTGAAGCGCCACACACACACACACATATGAGCGCAGACACATCTGAAAGCGCCACAGACCAACACAGCGCACAGACAACTCTGCGTGAATACTGAGTTCTCCTCAGCTTTTTTTGTGCATGGATGAATAAATACAGACAAAACTACATCAAAATGCATGTTTTGGCAAATATCCTTTTAAACAGTCGGTTAAGCGTAGCTTAACTAAATAACCTTTGTAAAATCAAAAAGTATTAATTTGCAGCCTATTTATTTTATACAGTGAAGACTATGCAGTTATTTTATATTTGATTATTACATTTCTGTAGCGTATCTGAAAATGTATTTTAGACTGAGATGAAAAACCTGAAAAGCTCTGTTTATTGAACTCGTGTTTTTGTTCTTTTGTATTTACTTTCTGCTATTGCTTGTAATTTGGTTATCTGTAGAAAATATTTTTAACACTGAGCCCATAGTATCATTTTTAGATTTATGTTATATATTTTTGGTTGCATTTGTGAGTTAATAAAAAAGTTAATAAAAAAGATATTAAAATGGGTTTATAATATCATAATATCGATATATCGATCGATATACTCCTGTATCAAATCGAATCGTATCATATCATTTTTTTTATGAATCGGCAAATATCGTATCGCTGGGTATGAGAATCGATATCGAATCGAATTGTGACGAACCATACGATTTACACCCCTATAAGTTAATGTCATAAATCAGTAAATGTCTTCATTGTATATTTGAATTAGCTCAGAAATCTCCGCCTTCAGAGCCACCTGACCTCAGAAGCCCCGCCCACTATGACTCAGAAGCTCCGCCCACTTCAATTATCTCATTCAACACTGAACACGGCTGAAAATTCAGCTTTGCATCCCTGGAATTAATTACATGTTAAATCACATTCACAGAGAAAACAGTTATTTTAAATTGTAATAATATTTCACAGTTTTTACAGTATTTTTGATCAAATAAATGTAACCTTGGTGAACATAAGCGAGGTATTTCCTGCTGTCCTTGCTGTGAGTTCACAAGCTCCGCCCACTTTCCCTCTCCATTAATGAGCTCGTTCAACTCGTTTTTTTCTTTTGTCTCTGATATCTGGTCCTCTCTTCACGCTCACGTTCAACCCTTCTTCAGTCTCCTCTCATGCGACCGCAGACTGACAGATTTAATATGCGCTGAGGTGCATTTGTCACTGATAATATTATTATAAACAGGTAATGCATAAACACATGTGAATGCGCTCTGACAGGGACAAATAAACGCTCTCTCTCAAACGTCCTCTGGATAACGCTGATTAAATCACACATGTGACACTGTGAGGACTCAAGCCATCAGACGACTCGTCCCGTTTGTGTTCTGTTAATTAGCTCTTTGATATTCATGGAATCATTCAGCAGGAAGTGAACATTCCATCATTCCAAAAACAGCTTCCTGCGGAATCTTCCTGCTGCTGTTTTCCATGCGCAGCAACCGTTCAGAACTCCATCAAACTCAAACCAGAACAACACCACGACCAACGCTGAGTTACAATCAATGCCTTCTGAGCCTGAGTCCTGCTGAGGAAAAGACTTCACCGGATGGAGACACTGTCACGTGTCACGTGTGTATTGTGTTGTGCATGCCACACTCAAAATACCCCCCTCTGTCCAAGATGTGTTTGTTTGTTGCACATTGAAAATCTTCCCTTTATTTACTTACTTTTACTTAATTACTTACTTATACTTACTTTTACACACTCACACTTAGATTGGATTTTATTAATTTTTCATTTATTTATTTATTGTTTCGTTTTTGTTGTTATACAGTGTCAATTAGTTAGTTAGTTAGTTAGTTAGTTAATTGATCTTTGGTCTCTC
>CM050413.1:4054903-4067403 GCA_027564155.1 Gymnocypris eckloni scoliostomus
TCCAGCCAGTGACGATGCAGGACCGTCCCATGAGAAAACACACACATCCCAGCGCTCGTCTCAGCACGGGTGAACTATTCCTCAGAGTTTATCTGAGACAGACAGAGACATCCCTCTGTCCGACACAAGCAAACACTACCTGTGCACGCGGGTCAGGTGAGGATTTGTTTCAGATTAGAGGAAATTATGCAACAATGAGGATTTCAAGAGGACAAGTGCGTTTGACTGCGTCGATGGGATATTTCCAAATGATGCTCCGAAACTCAAACATCTGCGGGACAAAAGCGTGCGGCGCGAGGAAATGAGAAGGACAGAAATCAATGGCAGAACGCTGTGATATTGATTAAAGCCGCAGTCATGTGTCAGCAAACATCCTAATTATCAAACCACCATCAACTCGTTAGCTCCAGCGAACCACTTTCTGCTCCTGAACACAGCACTGCTTCTCAAAAGACACCAGTCAATAAATCAGCGTGTTCTGCTTTAGTCTCGTCTGATGATGTCTTCAGCCTTCGACTGAATCACTCAGGTTTACCTGCACAGGTGAGAGTAAAAGTGTCTTCGATTCCATGCAATAAAAACGAGGACTTTTAGGACTTTTAGGACTTCTGTTATCAATTTAATGAGGAATGCAAGTATTATAGTTTAAATAGAAACTATATGAATGATAATATGAATAGCATTGATTAAATGATGCAGTGTTGTTACTGTAGATTGAAACAATTACAAATTATTTTTGCAAACTGTCATAAAGCTGAAATAAAGTAATATATATATATATATATATATATATATATTAGAAGAAGGACTTAAATTGGAAATGATTTGGCAACTAACTGAAATAAAAAATACAAGTAAAATATATAACACAAATTAATAAACAATAATCACTGGAACCAAAACTGAAATAAAATACACTAAAATGAATGAATGAATCAATCAAATCAATAATAATAATAATATGATTTTTTATTGTTTTTATTTATTTTAATGAAATTCTTATTTTGATGAATTGTTATAAAATATGTTTATTTATTTATTTCGGTAGAGGACATTGGTTCATTGTCTTAATCATATTTTTGATTTGAGGAAAAGTCAATCCAAATAAATAAATACATAGTGGGATTATTTGTTTTTTATTTGTCAATTCTTTATAACAATGACATTGTTATAAATTGCTATAAATGTTTAATTCAATTAAATGTTTAAGTTCATTGTTATAAAATCTTTATTTTTTTTTCTCTTGATTTGTTTGTTTCTTTATTAATTTGGTTTATGTATTACAGCAAAGGTCATTGGGTCATAGGGTCAACCGACCAGACCGACCAACCAAACCAATCAAATTAACCGACCGACCGACCAACCAATTAACTAACCAATCAACCCATCAGCCCACCGACCAATCAACCAACCGACTGACCAATCAACCAATAAACCAATAAACCAATCAACAGACCGACCAATCAACTCATCGACCGATCGATCGACCGACCAATCAACCAATCAACAAATCAACAGACTGACCAATCAACCGACCGACCAATCAACCAATCGACCGACCAATGAACTAACCAATCAAACAATCAACCAATCGACTGACCGACCGACCAACCAATCAACCAATAAATCAACCGACCAATCAACCCATCGACCGACCGACCGACCGAACAATCAACCAATCAACCCATCGACCGACCAATCAACCAATAAATCAACCGACCAATCAACCCATCGACCGACCGACCGACCGACCAATCAACCGACCGACCGAACAATCAACCAATCAACCCATCGACCGACCAATCAACCAATCGACCGACCGACCAATCAACCAACCAACCAGCCAGCCAATCAACCAACCAACCGGCCAGCCAATCAACCAACCAACCGATCGACCGACCAACCAATCAACCAATCGACCGACCGACCAATCAACCAATCGACCAACCAATCAACCAATCGACCGACCAACCAATCGACCGACCGACCAATCAACCAATCGACCGACCAACCAATCAACCCATCGACCGACCAACCAATCAACCAATCGACCGACCGACCAATCAACCAATCGACCGACCAACCAATCAACCAATCGACCGACCAATCAACCAATCGACCGACCAACCAATCAACCAATCGACCGACCGACCAATCAACCAATCGACCGACCAACCAATCAACCAATCGACTGACCGACCGACCAACCAATCAACCAATAAATCAACCGACCAATCAACCCATCGACCAATCAACCCATCAACCAACCAACCGACCAATCAACCAACCAACCAACCGACCGACCAATCAACCAATCGACCGACCGACCAACCAACCAACCGACCGACCAATCAACCCATCGACCGACCAACCGACCAATGAACAAATCGACCGACCGACCAATCAACCAACCAACCGGCCGGCCAGCCAATCAACCAATCGACCGACCAACCAATCAACCAATCGACCGACCGACCAACCAACCAACTAACCGACCGACCAATCAACCCATCGACCGACCAACCGACCAATCAACAAATCGACCGACCGACCAATCAACCAACCAACCGGCCGGCCAGCCAATCAACCAATCGACCGACCAACCAATCAACCAATCGACCGACCAACCAACCAACCAACCGACCGACCAATCAACCCATCGACCGACCAACCGACCAATCAACCAATCGACCGACCGACCAATCAACCAACCAACCGCCAGCCAATCAACCAATCGACCGACCAACCAATCAACCAATCGACCGACCAACCAACCAACTGACCGACCAATCAACCCATCGACTGACCAACCGACCAATCAACCGTCCGTCCAACCAACCAGCCAACCAACCAACCAACCAACCAAACAATCAACCAATCAGCCAATCAACCAATCAATCCCCTAACAGGCTTTGTATAAAGTACAGTTGCTTCTACATGCTCTCAGTTCATCAATTAATTTTGATTGTCTGAATTGATTAAATAAAAGTGTTTTTATTTGCACATAGTCATGTTAGTTTTATTTTTCTCGGCAGGCACACACAAACAAGCCGCTCAAAAGCATGCTGCTATCGCCGGTCCGTCAGCCGCTGACATTTAAATAAGGGCTAGTTAGTGTTTCCATCTGCCAGACACCGCTCACTTGATGTTTAGGAAAATATGAGTGCTGATATGTCAACCGCCGGGATTTGTTGACGTTAAGAGCCGTTTGTTCACGTTGGAGTGGAAATCCATCGCTTGTAATTTTTCAATTTGGCAGAGGACAGACACATTACAAGATGACTTTACAAATGTGTGTGTGTGTGTGTGTGTGTGTGTGTGTGTGTGTGTGTGTGTGTATGTGTGTGTGCGCATGTGTGTGTGTGTGTGTGTGTGTGTGTGTGTGTGTGTGTGTGTGTGTGTGTGTGTGTGTGTGTGTGTGTGTGTGTGTGTGTGCGCGTACATCCATGTGTATGTGTGTGTGTGTGTGTGTGTGTGTGAAAGAAGAATAAATAAAACAGAAACAAATTACGTAGATAGTAATGTATATAGAGCAATTATTTAAGATAAACAAATCAATATTTTTGCCTCTACCTTATCTCCAAAACCTCTAAATAGTCACATAAATAACTCTAAACCTACATGATAAACCGTATCCCAACACAATATCTCAAACCCATAACCCTACAATAGAACATTTAAATCTCTATCCTACACAATACACCTTAAAACTGTGCGTGCATGTGTATTTATTTGCATTCGTTATATTTCCCTGCTGAGTGACGGAACAACGTCTCCTGCCTTCCAACCGTCAGACTGCCAAACACCTCCAAACCACAGCTAAACACACACAAACACACACACACACAGTCTGCATATGCATATATGTGCACTTCAGTGCCTAATGCATCTCTGGCTGCGGCAGACTAGACTCATGCTGCGATGTGCTCCAAAAATAATAAAGCGGCCTCTGTTGAGCAAACACACACCTACACACACACACACACACACACACACACACACACACACACACACACACACACACACACACACACACACACACATACAGTACATAAAATGAAAACATATTGCAAGACCATTTCCCTTAAAATGATAGTAATCCCTCAAAGCACACATCAAAAATTTGCACAACATTACAGCATTTTGTGTCACATTCATTCTCAGATATCATTTCCACAAGTCCAAACGGTTCGAGATTCACCAGCCTCGCTTTATTAGCAGACACACAGTGTAGTGAGGCAGCATGTGTGTGTGTGTGTGTGTGTGTGTGTGTGTGTGTGTGTGTGTGTGTGTGTGTGTGTGTGTGTGTGTCTCTCCGGGTGCTTGGCAAAATGAACCTTGTGGGCTTCAGGGGTCCCTTAATTCATTCTGCGGTGGCGCAGGTCCAGTCCTGAGGGTCTGGATGATAAACATGTGCATTTATTGGTGTTGTCTGTGAGAGACACACACAGATGGACAAATATACAACAATAACACTCACCGGCCGTCGCATTACAGTGCACAGATTACACACTGAAATATTCAGAGCTGGGCGACATTGACCATTATAGAAATATCTCTATATTTATAAAAAAAGTGCTGAATGTTCAGTTGTGCAATATAACTAAATGCTACTTTTAGTTGTATCTAGCATTTTTATATGTTTCATAAAGACGAGTAATTTAAGGTAAATGTCAGCAGGGCTAAAAAACCATTCAACTTAAACATTCCAAAAATTGTAATCGACATTACTAATAACATTATTTCAGTATTTCGTGACCTAATAATATTTTCCATTGATTTCTCATCGACATACTGTGACCAGATTTGAAAACCTTTTTTGTTTTTATGAAAAAACCTATTACCAAAAATCACCATCAAAATTTCAATAGCAAAAATATATTTTTTAAGTTGTAAATAAAACAAAGATTATTAGAGTACATTTTACAAGAAAACAACACTGTTATTTTAGTATCACTGAGATAGCATTATAGTTTATATTAATATTTTGAATCAGTTTTTATTTGTAGGGTTCCCGTTTTCATTTTCATTTTAATTAAATAATACGTTTTTGTAATTTTGTGGTATTTTTGTCAATTTGAAACATTTTTTTTGTAATCCTATATTTCAAATATACAGTTAATATTATACTCAGTTTTAGTAATATTTTAGTAAATCAAGTTTTTATATTTATTTTATTTTATTTAATGTCTATTTTATTTTAAGTAACAATTTTTTTTCTTTTTTTTTTTCTTTATTTTGGTTTTAGTTTCAGTTTTAGTTTAATTTAACTGTAATAACCCTGGAAAATAGTATTTCAGTCTCTCAAATTTACAATTTCATGTTTAATTCAATATGTTACTACCAACTTCTAAAATCCTCAAAGACTCAACTCACCCCGGTAACCATCTTTTCTGTTTACTGCCATCTGGCAAGCGCTTCAGGAGCATGATGGCAAAAACTGAGAGACTGAGGAGGAGCTTCTTCCCTCAGGCCATCAGGCTCCTAAACTCAAACTCAGTCTCATAAACACCTACAAGACTCATTAACTGTAAAACATCCATATTCTCATCATCCATATTGCTGATTTGTGTACATACCTGGTACAACCCGTTTGCACATCCCTCTTGTTCATATTACTATTTATTAAGTCCCAGTATACTGTTTTTTGCACATCTTATTGTTTTGCACTTTTTATTCCATTGCACATTTTACTCTTATTTCTCTTTTTTTACCATATATATGCTCTTGTGTTGTGGTACTTTTATATAATTTTTATTTTTATTCTTTTGCACTGTCCACTAAGCGGACCTGATTTGATTTACATTTAACTTCTGATTATACCCTGTATAATTTATTATGTGACAAATAAAGAAACCTTAAACCTAACTTAATTGTACTTATTTGTAAAATGTTCTATCAATTTCTGAGTAAAAATTAAGTGTATATTTGCAATGCTGTAATACATTCATTCACCCATTGTAGCACAAATAAAGAAAAGTTCAAAACACTCTCGCATGTTGAAATATATTACCATTTAAATAATATATCCTTGTTTTACATTCCAGTATTGATAATTTGTGGATGAAATATGACTGTTTTGCAAAACAAAAAAAATAATAACCATGGGGTTCTTAATTCGTTTAGACTTTATGAATGCACAATATAATTTCCCATATCCGTCTTGTGTGAAATATAACAAGGCACATGTTCAGGTTTCCTAAGCATTGCTCTTGATCTTCAGCAAGTACAATTACACATTTCCCTTCACCTGCTTTATCAGAGCACATCAAACTTCCATTAAATGTCATGCAGTATGAAATGACTGAATTGTTAATTGCACTGAGAGAAGCTGTGTGATTCAAACACACTCTCATTAAACAAACATGGCGCTCTGAGCGTGAAGAGCGAGCGCAGGGAGATTTGATTCTTTGTTTAGAAGAGCGGAGAGTGAAAGGAATGGTAATGCATGAGAACGAAATGTTTTACATTTAAATAAGACTCTCTCTCAAACGCAGGTGTGGAAACGCTTCATCTGATCAAACTGTCTGCTGTCTTCACTAAAGCTCTGCGTTTAGACAAACACACACACACACACACACACACAGTCTCTCACACACACACACACACACACGAACGCACGCACGCACGCACGCACGCACGCACACACACACACACACACACACACACACACACATACCACGCACGCGCACAACACACACACACACAGTCTCTCACACACACAGTCTCTCACACACACACACACACACACACACACACACACACACATACACATACACACACACACACAGTATCTCACACACACACACACACACACACACACACACACACACACACACACACACACACACAGCTCTGGCAGAGATCTGCTACTTTGTCCCATGCCAAATGTAATTGTGTTTTTGTTTTGTTTTGTTGGAAAAACTTATTTTTTATGTAATATATTTTGTATGATGGTAGAAACTATGGCATCATGTACAAAAATAAATAAACAAATAAACAAACAAATAAATGAATCCATATTTCACAATAAAAAATGCTCATAAATACTACATTTACTGAAAATATTATTTATTAACGTTTTTATAAAAAGGGTAGCAGCAACACGATCAATATAGAAATATTTGAACCCACTGAAAGTTTGAAAAAGAGACTTAAAGTTAAACACTAAACAAATGCCTCTATTATAATCTTAATTGTGATCATTTTAAAGCAAGAAATGGTAAAAAAATAAAATTATACATTTTACAGTAAAATTACAAATCAGCCTAGGGAAAAAGTAAGTGAAAATTAGCATATTAAAAAAGTAAGTAAATTTTGTCCTTTAGCCAAGTAAATAAGTGTTTTTTAGTAAATGTAGTGCTACTTAAGTAATTAAGTAAAAATCAGCCAATAGGAATAAAAAGGAAGGAAAAGGAAGGAAGGTAAAAAGTTGATAAAAAATAAGACTAGGAAACAAAAGTAAATGAATAAGTAAATAATAAGTATGTAAGTACTTAAGTAAAAATAAGACTAGGAAACATAAGTAAATAAGTAAGCAAGTATATATCAGCCTAGAAAATATGAAAGTAAATAAGTATGAAAGTAAAAATCACCCTAGGAAACGTAATCGTTTCTTTAACGAAAGCATTGCTCATATACAGTATTTAATGATCAAAGCACTGGTAACACATGGTCAATGTGACAGTGTTCGGAGAAACAGCAGACAAACACAAGTGTACTCAACACAGACTGCATCTACAGTGACACTATGTAGGTCACAAATGGTGAAAAAGAAACAATAATTAAATCTGGACTAATCAGACTGAGATGCATTTCCAAAAAGTCTGATTGTAATCTGACAAATCAGCTCAGAATGTGAAGAAGAAGAAGAACATGGTTTGGATGGGATTTGTCCAAATAAAGAGACTAAAAGGATTTGAGTCAGAAACAGTAAAAATGGCCAATAAATCTTAAAACTCCCACCACTGCTGCCAACACACACACACACACACACACACACACACACACACACACACACACACACACATGTTGGTTTTTATGGTTTACGGGGACTCTCCATAGGCGTAATGGTTTTTATACTGTACAAGCTGTATGTGCTATTGCCCTACACCTACCCTACACCTAAACTTAGCCCTCACAGGAGACGGTGCATTTCTACTTTCCCCCCAAAAAACGCACACTGTAAGATTTATAAGCGTTTTAAATTATGGGGACACTGAAAATGTCCTCATAAATCACCTTCTCCTTGTAATAGCCATCATACCCATGACATTATACACATTTGTGTCCTCATAAACCACATAAACATGCACACACACACACACACACACACACACACACACACACACACACACACAGAGAGTCACACACACACACACACACACAGAGAGAGACACACACACACACACACACATACATACATGCTGGAAACATGCACAGAATGAAGCCTTATTAAGCGACTTGAATCACAAAGTCACAGCGGCATAAATTACCATATGCGCTTGTCAAACCAAGTCCAATTAAAGGAGAGGCGGCAACAGACACGAGAATGCAAATTCCCAGAGATGAGCCGGAAATGTCCCTGAATTTCTCCACAAGAGATTTATGAAAACTCTTACACACACACACACACACACACACACACACACACACACACACACACACATACAGCTGATAATGACCTGTCAGTCAACATTCACGATTTATGATCTGTGTCAAATGAACATACTACTTCTGCAGCATACAGTATTTTTTAAGTATGCATGTGTACAGTACATATTGTGAATTATCTTAATAATCTACTACTGTCACGGTGCACACAGCGGGGAGGAACGAGGAACACAAAGATGAGGAGTAAACTCAAAATAACAGTCTTTAATGTACACAAGGCAAGCCTGACACAGACAGGAACACCGGGAGTAACGAGTCGACCAGACCACTACTAAACAGACAGGATCTAAAATACACAGATAATGAGACAAACACAGCTGGACAGGAATTAACTGATGATCACACCTAACAAGGACAGGAAACAAACCAAATACGGACACAAGACGCGGGAACACAAGACACACACCACAGAGGACTGACATAACTACCCCCACCCAGAAGGCGTGAGCCATGCCATAACAGTTCCACCGGGGGGGTGCTGTGGAGAGACAGTTCGGAGGCCTTGGCGGAGCTGGGAGCTCTGGAGGCCATGGAAGGTGGCCACTACGGCCGGAGCTCTACTATCCCCCCTCCCACTTCCAACCACACAGCCCACAGCAACAGGAAGCCCTTCTTGGACTAGGCTTGGATGCGGAGGTCCATTCTGGGCATGACGTGAAGTCAGGGGCCCTCACAGGATCCCTCAGCAACCGCTTCCATCTCCACGACAGGAGAGGCAATATAATCATATACCATATTACACATGCTATAATATTGAATCATTTAACAGTGGTTTTAAAACCATACAAACATTTGTGTTTGAACCATTTTGTAGTATATTCTATTATAGTATCTAGCATCATATTTTTGTATTTAAAAAATTTAAATACATTTTGTCTAAAAATGTCCTAGCTTTAATAATTAATTATATTACTAATAAACAAAGTGTGTGTGTGTGTGTGTGTGTGTGTATTAGTAATATAATGTAATAAATGAATGTATATTTTATATAATTTATCTATACTATATGTATGTACATATATATATATATATATATATATATATTAGAGGTGGGCATAGATTAATTTTTTAATCTATTAAAATTATTGCAAAGCATTAATTAATTTGAAAATGCATTAATAAACATGTATGTCCATATTGATGTAAAGCTTGCATGAAATGCATTAAAGTCTTGTGAAAAGTTGATGCACATGCATACTACAGTCTGAAACATGTACAGCTACCTGTTTTAGCACATGCTGCGCATTCATCAAGTAATAAGCTAGTGTTTCCTTGGGCTCTTCAGTGCTGGTGTAAGAGCATCCCATCAGCTCCTGCGACTCGCTGAAGTTCAGCAGGTTTAGCAGCAGGAACGAGTGCAGAGTCTGCCAGACGACGGCAATGAATTACAGCCACCAGGGACCCGTTTAGCAGACGTACAGTACCTGACAGCATCACTTAAAATTTAGAGCGCGAGCGAGATGGCCGAGGAATAAACCCCCATCAAATTCAATTACGCTGAAGCAATTTCCCCACTGCCACTAAAACATGTTTTCAAGCGCAGTGCAATGAGACCAAACCTCGATGTTTGTGCTGCGCAGATATTACAGCGACGGCGAGGTAAAACATCTCTGGAGGACTGCGAACAATTCCCACCCAAAACACACAGGCCACGCTGCTCCCTTAAATTCAGAAAGCTCTCCGTGTCTGATCACAGTTATTTAGAGGTCTTATAGCAATTATTATGGCAAGATGTGCGGTAAGATTGATTAGGAGCTGTATTTTAACAATATTTGTATATTCAATTATCAGCTATTTTTTTGCTAAGCCCCGCCCATTTCAGAACTCGGCCAATCATCATTTAGAGAATTAAGTCTTTTTTTTTGTTTAGTTTTTTTGGGGGGGATGGGTCACAAAGAGCAAATGTGTAACTTTTCTTAGCAAAAAGGAGTAATAGACAAAAATACAATTATAATTAAGCTACATTTTAAATTAAATTAAATTAAATTAAATTAAATTAAATTAAATTAAATTAAATTAAATTAAATTAAATTAAATTAAATTAAATTAAATTCAAATCAAACCCAATCCAATTCAATTCAATTTAATTCAGTCCAATTCAATTCATTTCAATTCAATTCAATTCAAATTCAATTCAAATACAATACAATACAATACAATACAATACAATACAATTCAATTCAATTCAATTCAATTCAATTCTAATTTAATTTAATTTAATTTAATTAATTTAATTTAATTTAATTTAATTATTACAAACCTAATCCTTGATTGCATCCATCATATTCCAAATACAGAGATCATGTTTTTTATTATGAATTATTAATTGCATGAATATATCTATCTATATATCATATAAAGCAGTGCTTTTATTTAGAACTGATCAAAAGTGTTTTGTTGGATCACATTGATGAAATTGGTAACTTAAAAAATATTAAAATGATCCAAGAGTGACAAGTAATCATATAAATAAATAAACTTCAGTTTACACATCTGTTGATATTATACAATATTTTATGATGCTGTACAGCAACATTAATCTCTCCTGACGGCTGTATTAATTGTTTTGACAGAACTGAAATGTATTCATAATTTTTCCTCGTGAAATTCATCCGTAGTGTAAATGTGTTGAATTGCTTTAAATTACATTTTAGTATTAGTATTGTATGTTCTTCTTCTCATTTAGCATCCTGTGAGGTGTGGCCTATTCATATTCATATTATACTTCTTAACATGCTTTAATTATACTGTACATAAAAATAAGTACTTTTTCTATTCAAACTTCACAAATGCAGTCAATATTAGTTTGTTTAAGTATGTAGCAGTGTGTGTGTGTGTGTGTGTGTGTGTGTGTGTGTGTGTGTGTGTGTGTGTGTGTGTGTGTGTGTGTGTGTGCGTGTGGTGTGTGTGTGTGTGTGTGTGTGTGTGTGTGTGTGTGTGTGTGTGTGTGTGTGTGTGTGTGTGTGTGTGTGTTAGCTCTGCAGTAAGCATTAGTATCAGCCACACACTCCTTCATTTCCCTCCAGCACCCGCGTGTTAATGGCCCGCCGATCTTCCGTCGGAGTGAGATTTTACAGCGCCTCGGAGAGCGGCTGTTTGCTCTGACTGATCTTTACAAATTCAATAACCTCTAAATAAACGTTTCACATCCAAATGTCAACTTAAATTGATATTTGTAGCCTCCATTTGCAGCGAGATGCACGGAGCACCTGTACGCCGCGAGTCACATTCACAAACGCCCGGCTCTCATTGGACGGCGGTTGCCATGGAAACCCATTATGACATCCCTCATTCAGAAGCGACGACAGGCTTGTCAACAGACTGTATGATGTCACAGGTTCTGAAAGAGTTACGCACTAATACGTCTGTAATATGTTTATGTTTAAACGCAGCGCTCTGCATCATAACAAAATCAACTAAATATCATTTGAATCCATTCATACAGACGCGGCGGGTCACGAGGGCCTACTTGAAAAATGATTTATGGAGATCAGCAGGAATCGCTCGCTTCTTGCCAATAAACGATGTCTGCACAGAAACACAATTCAAGAGCCTAAGGGCAAATGTTTAGATTTTCTTGTGCAGAGTTTTATGGCTGAATGTGCTAAATAGGTCATAAAAGGTCCAGTGTTGCCTTGCTAAACAGATGCATCGTGTGCACTTATTTAATATATAGATCTGCTTACCTGCTGAACTCACACACACACACACACACACACACACACACACACACACACACACACACACACACACACACACACACACACACACACACACACACACACACACACACACACACACACACACACAGACACACATAAACACCA
>CM050413.1:4072403-4077403 GCA_027564155.1 Gymnocypris eckloni scoliostomus
AGGTTATGCAGATGAATGAAAATGGCAAATAAGAATGTTGTAATCTTTGCATGAGCTGTAATATCACATTATGATTATAATGTCTTAATAAAGCCACCATGCACCATGTGAAGGTTTTGTCAAAAGATTTTCAAGCTACATCTAATTAAAACGGCACTGCATCAACCATCTACAACACTAGAGGGAGACCGAGTGTTCAGTTAATCGTCCCCGATAATCGATAGCAAAAACCCACACCGATAGTTTTCAGCTGTAGAGGTGTTGCTCATTTTAAGTTGTTCATTTTATCATTTACGAATACATTTTTATATTTTAAACTTGCATCTGTTATCATTAGTTAATACATTATGAACTAATGTACGATGTATTATTAATATATTCATATTTATTTATATTTTAAAGTACAGTACTCTTTGTAATACATGATAGCACTCATTAGACTTGGAGTGGTATGTTTGGTTTCATTCAGTATCCATTTAAAGACTATCAGTGAATGAATAGGTTATCGGCCAGTGTGCTCCTAGTTATCGGTACAATTAACAATCGATCGACATCTGTACAAGTACAAGATACATGACTGTGAACTTAATGCTTTTAATAAGGGAAGGAATTACAGACCCATGAAGCATTGCCAAATACATAATCAATACATTTGTAAACTACTGATTTAAGAATTGTAATTTTTGCAAATTGTATGAAAAAGGGTTTTCAAGCATCAAAACGATACAAATGTAACACAACTTCTTTTTTTTCATACATTAGAACGTGTTCTGCTTATTTTTTCTGAGCAACAAACAATAACTATCATACATTTGACCATGATTTACAGAAACATTTAATTCAGTATAACAATAGTTCGTTTACCAAAAAGCCTTGTCAGATATATTCAGAAACCAGAATCTTTATTAAAATTATCTTTTTAAATCATTTCAAATGTAATACAATGTTGTATGATCACTTACTATTTTATGTATTTTAATAAGAACGGTTTAGAATAAGTAAGCAGTTTCATTTCTAAATAAATACATGTGTCATGCTGAAACAATGCAGGTTAACGTCTTCAACAAAAAAACATTGATTAACAACCTCACAGTTCACAGTGGGTCTGTCTTTAAAGGTTTACAAGTCATGATTGAAAATCAATTCTTCAACCAATCAACTCAAATGAATGGAATTGAATCTTCCAGGAACAGACTGCTGCTATCTAGACACTACTAAACTCTGGATATTTGTACTTGATATGGATCATGACAGTAGCGTTTCACTAATAAGTCTGCGTGTTCTGCGTGTCTGTGTGTGAATGAACGGTGTGTGTTCTCAAACTCAAACACACGTGACGCTCGCATCTGCATCTCAAGACATGAGGACATGAAAACACAACCTTCATCTCCTGAGCTGCTCTGAGAGTCACTTCAGCAGCTTTATATCATTTCATCTGAGAAAAACTACGTCAAACACACACTGAGCCTGAAAGACCTTCACGACATCCGCCAAAATAAAAGTCTGGCTTAAATTGAAGAAATGAATGACAGAAATATAATACTACTACATGCTAAAATTACGTATCATAGTAATAATAATAATATCTGTTTTAAGAATATCATTCAACTGAGGTATTGTTTTATCCAATAATTTACACCGTTGCATTGTGCAGCATCTTATTTAACAAAAACACTTAATTACTTTTTTCATTTGATTACATATTAAAATATTATTATTTTACACCATTAGAAATTTGCATTAAATCCTAAAACACCAATCTAGAATAAATAAAAAGGATAAGATAGAATTAATTGAAAGAGAAAACTAATTTTATTGGGCACTAAATTAAAAGGTACCACTCTGTGAAGTTTAATTGTGAACAAACACGTTTTTTCCATATATTTACATTTGAGTTTAGGGAGCAATTCTCAATATTAACACTTATTAGCCTCCACATCGCTAACATATTGGCTGTTTATTAGTACTTCTAAAGCACATTAATGCCTTATTCTGCATGACCATATTCTATAATTCATAATCCAGCCACAGACCTAAACTTAATAACTACCTTATGAACTATTGATAAGCAGCAAACTAGGAGTTTATTGAGGCAAAACTCGTAGTTAATACCGAGAATTGGTTCCCAAACTAAAGTGTGACCAATGTTTTATAGTATATTATAAATAGAAAATTGGACCTGAGCTAATATTAACTAACAATGAGGAATAAGGAAAATGTGTCCGTTAACTTTAATTCATTAACTAACATTAACAAGAGCAATAATGAGCATTTGCAAATGCATTAACTAAAGTTAACTAACAAATATTTAACAGCCGTATTGTTCACTGTTAATTAGTGCATGAACTAACGAATCTTACTGTAAAGCATATTTTTGAATCAATATATATATTAATCAAATATTGATATGTCATGTATTGTGATTAATTAATCAGTGTGCCATGCAATTAACTTTCCAATAAATTGATAGATACAGAATTTTAATGCAAATACAGACACAAACACACACACTAAATAAGACTGATCAACAAACTGTTGATGTATAGCACTACTGCAGTAATTAAATGTACAATTATTAGAGTAATTAGTAATTAACTCAATATAACTAGAGCAAATTAGACTAAAATGAATGAAAGATAGAGATGAAGAGAGAGATCGTTAGTTTGAGCACAACTACAGTCACAGTTTAAAGACTGATGAAATATCGCTGTAATTGGAAAACTGAGCTTAGATGTGCGTGCGTGCGCGCGCGTGCATGCGTGAGTGTGTGTGTGTGTGTGTGTGTGTGTGTGTGTGTGTGTGGTGTGTGTGCGTGCGTGCGTGCGTGCATCATATTGTGTGTGTGTGTGGTGTGTGTGTGTGTGTGTGTGTGTGTGTGTGTGTGTGCACGTGCGTGCTCTGATTCTGTCCATCTGGTTTCAGTATTTCACTCTGCCTCTTGCTGCTCACCTTTTGTTGCATCACATTATTAAAGTCAGCGTGAGTTATCATTCACAAACTATTTAGCTTTCATAATGTCACATGTCCCTCGTGAGATGGTTTGTTCAACCAAAAAGTAGGACGAGACTTGATTTCATTAATCATCGGTGTGTGTTACACTACAGTTCAAAAGTTTAGTTTTTAATTCTCTTCTGCTTACAAAGATTGCATTCATTTGATTAAATACAGCAAAAACAGTAAAATTGTTAAATATGATTACAATTTTAAATAGCTGTTTTCTATGTGAATATATGGTAAAATGTAATTTATTTCTGTGATGCGGCGCTGTATTTTCAGCATCATTACTCCAGTCTTCAGTGTCACATGATCTTCAGAAATCATTATAATATACTGATTTATGATCAAGAAACATTTCTGATTATTATCAATGTTGAAAACAGTCGTGCTGCACAATATTTTTTTGTGGAAACCGTGATACATTTAATTTTTAAGGATCCTTTGATGAATAGAAAGTTCAAAAGAACAGCATTTATTATTATTCAATGTTATTATTAACATTTTAAATGTCTTTACTGTCACTTTTGGCCAATTGAATTAATGCTTTTTTGAATAAAACTATTCATTTATTTCCCCCAAAAAATGAATAAATACTGACCCCAAATTTTTGAGCAGTAATTTGTGCCACAATGAAGCCTGAAAGCATGCGAGTTTGCCTAAATAAGTAGTCATCAGTAGATAGTTAGCTATTGATCATATAGATACAAAACATAGATAACTTATTGACTTACCATATATTGATTGTGTACTGTTTTTATTGTTTTTAGCCATGCCTGTAAGGTAGGCAATCTCTGTATTGTGTGTGTGATTGTGTGTGATCTGTACTATACTACTTGCTGCAAAACTAATTGCCCCACTGGGGACAAATAAAGTAATTTGAACTTGAACTTGAGATGACATCAGCAAAATGATCATTTCAGACGAAGATTGTTTTCAGGAAACTCATTTGAAATAACTTGCACTGAAAATTTCAAGTCCCCATAATATCAATTGAAACATAGTTTTGCTGTTTTCTGTATGAATCACGGTCCTCTTCAGGCTAGCGTGCTGCAAAACAACAACACAGTCTGCATTCAGAAGATATAGTGCAAGTCAAAATGATCTCCGCACCACAGTTTCTGTCATTATCAACGGCACTGATGAGCAGAAGAGATACTGTAACACAAATCACAAGCCTCTCAAACTACACATCGTAAGCACTCAACAAATCAAGCCGCTGGGAGTTTAAGACAGTAAAAAGTCCATTTTAATTTCATGTTGACAGAACAACTCAACACTGAATGAAAGAATGAGATCAGTGTGTGAGTGCATATAATGCATAAAAGCATGCTCTCGCTGGCTGACATTAACGAAACATACGTCACACAGAGAAAATCAATTTTGATGAGAAGCCTCTGTATCGGTATAAAGCAGTTTTACTACCTTTGAGAGCATTTATTTACTCTGATACTGTGTTTATACGGGACTGAAAGCACTGTGTGCCGCTGAAGAAGAATGACAGCATGCGCTAATTCACACTGAATCATTTTTCACTAGGAAATATGTTACATTATAGAAATGAAATGCGCTGTGAATGTCATTAACCTGCGGTAGGTGACAACATGTTTGGAGCTGAATGTTAATTTCAAGACAGATATTTCTTCACCAAGAAGTCTGGGCTTTAATGCTTTGATGCATTTATTTGATTAAAGATAAAGTAAAAACAGTAATACTGTGATTTTATTTACTATTTAAAATAACTGTTTTCTATGTAAATCATAAAATTAAGTGTATTTCTGTGATCAAAGTTGAATTCTCTGCATCTAATATGCAAATATTTGGTGCTTAAAGAAATCTCATTAATCTGAGTGAAATAAAGCTCAAACTATAACCATTTTTATAGTAAGCCATCAACATAGCTAATTCTATTCACAAGTGTCAGCTGTTTTATTAAAACAGGCCGTGCATTACATCATTGGCCTCTGGCAGTCATAAATTCAAACATGGTTTTAATGATTATTGAC
>CM050413.1:4082403-4087403 GCA_027564155.1 Gymnocypris eckloni scoliostomus
CATTACACATTCTACTGAAACTCTACATGACACATTCTACTGAAACTCTATATGAAACATTCTACTGAAACTCTACATTAAACATTCTACTGAAACTCTACATGACACATTCTACTGAAACTCCACAATGCATTCTACTATAACTCTAAATTACATATTCTACTGAAACTCTACATAACACATTCTACTGAAACTCTACATTAAACATTCTACTGAAACTCCACAATGCATTCTACTATAACTCTAAATTACATATTCTACTGAAACTCTACATAACATATTCTACTGAAACTCTACATTAAACATTCTACTGAAACTCTACATGACACATTCTACTGAAACTCCACAATGCATTCTACTATAACTCTAAATTACATATTCTACTGAAACTCTACATAACACATTCTACTGAAACTCTACATTAAACATTCTACTGAAACTCCACAATGCATTCTACTATAACTCTAAATTACATATTCTACTGAAACTCTACATAACATATTCTACTGAAACTCTACATTAAACATTCTACTGAAACTCTATGACACATTCTACTGAAACTCCACAATGCATTCTACTATAACTCTAAATTACATATTCTACTGAAACTCTACATAACACATTCTACTGAAACTCTACATTAAACATTCTACTGAAACTCCACAATGCATTCTACTATAACTCTAAATTACATATTCTACTGAAACTCTACATAACATATTCTACTGAAACTCTACATGACACATTCTACTGAAACTCCACAATGCATTCTACTATAACTCTAAATTGCATATTCTACTGAAACTCTACATAACATATTCTACTGAAACTCTACATGACACATTCTACTGAAACTCTACATGACACATTCTGCTAAAAATCTACATTACACATTCCACTGAAACTCTACATGACATATTTTATTAAAACTCTATGTGACAACTTCTACTAAAACACTGTGTGACCATCTACTGAAACTGTCTGTGTCACATCCTACTAAAACTCTACATGACAATTTCTACTAAAACTGACACATTTTACTAAAACTCAATATGATATATTCTACTGAAACTCTATGTGAAATTCTAATTAAACTGTGATGTTCTACTGAAACCATGTGACATTGTAACATTTATGTAGCACATGCTACAGAAAATCTGTGATACATAATACTAAAATATGACACAAACCTCTACTGAGACTCTGTGACACATTCTACTGAACTCTATGACATTCTAATGAAACTCTACATGAACAATTATACTGTGACTCTCTGAGACATATTCTACTAAAACTCTGTGATACACATTGCTAAAACTCTGCATGACACATTCTACTGAAATTTTAACAAACTGTATTATTATCTGATGAACCCCTACAACATTACCAAAACTCTATGACACCCTAATCAAACTCTACAACATCCAGTCCAACTCTATCAGACTCTCTACTGAAATCTTCTCTATTCAAATGTCCCACACTTGCTGTAGAGAATAATGGCATTGTTCTGCACTAGATGGATACAGTTACTGTTTGTTATCATGCTGTTCTGCTGAGCAGCTGCTTTAATTTATTTCAGCAACTGAATGGAGAATACACACAGGAACAATTACAGACACACCATGTTCTGATCCCGGTCTGTCTGACTCATCGACTCTGCCGAGGTGTGATGAGTGTCAGGCTGTATGAAATGCTGAGTAAAATGATAGCGAGGGCCGGGAAAACGACAGCCAAAAGAGAGAGCAGCACAGCAGGCTTTAATAAGCCAAATCTGCATCAGTGTATCACACACACAGCATGCGGTGCAGCGGCAGCTAATCCAAAGTTTGCTGGTTCAAACCCCTGAAGGCTTGATTCATGGACCTAAGGATTGCTAAGGTATCCTATATCGTATTACCTACATCACTGTGCTCTTGAGTGGGTGATTAAACCCAGACTGCTCCGCGGGGATGTTCCCTGTTGTAATTGTACTGTGATACATTGCTGGGTAAGAAAGTGCAAGCTAAATAAGTAGCACACAGAAACAGAAAGCCTTAATTCACACACACTAGGCCCAAAAGATTTGACACAAAGTCTACGGATGTACAAACGCGCTTCCGGCTATGCAAGCTTGATTTCATGTATAAGGTGCAAGAGGTCGCAAAACATACACAAAACATGCACTTTCAAAACTCTACACAGCATAAAACTCATCATAATTGTGTTTATTTGCATACACACTACAGGTCAAAAGTCTGGGAAAATGAAGATTTTTTCAAATGTTTTTACAAAATCTCTTCTGATCACCAGGGGCTGCATTTATTCGATCAAAAACAGACTGAAATAGGGACAATTTGTGATTGTGAAAATTTAAAACTATTGCTAATAATATTACAATTTAAACCAGATGTCTTCTAAACAAATATATTATAAAATAGAATTTATTTCTGTGATGCGCAGCTGAATTTTCCGCATCATTACTTCAGTTTGCAGTGTCCCATGATCTTCAGAAATCATTCTAATATGCTGATTTGCTATTATAAATATTTGTGATTATTATCAGACTTGACTTTTTTGTGGATATAGACTACCATTTAAAAAAAAACTATTAAACAGATATTTTTCACAATGTTGTTTTTTCTGCATTTAAGATTTAAATAAAGGTAAGCATAAAAAAACGTAAACATCTAAACTATTACAAACTCTTGACTGGTAGAGTATAAAGTATGTTTCTGGTTTAATTGTGTTTGTGTGTCTCACCTCTGGCTCATGATCTTGTACGCATCAGGTAAATAACAGCGCGTGTTGTCCATCTGAGCGGGGTCGGCGTCACAGATTTTATCATCGGTTCGGCCGTAATTTGCACTCTCGATCATGATGACGTCCGTCCCGGGACAGCGCAGCTCGATCGGGTAACTTTCACAGGACAGCTCCCGCCGAACAACTGCCATGGGCACCGGTGCACGACTGAATGCTGCAAAATGAGAGCGGAGACAATCAGTGAAATAAAAACGACATATTCTTTAACCTCAGAGCAAAAATTAAGAGAAAATCATTCATGCAAGCGACCAGTAACCAAAAAAGACATTTGGCATCAGAAAATGACACTTAAACTTATTTTATTTCAGCTTTAGTTGACAAAGCAACATTTCACATTTCTATTTAGTTTGTCTTAATGTACTAATATACCTATAACTGAAATAAATATTAATAAAACGACATAGACACATTTAAAAACAACAAAGAAATTACAATTATAAACTTGTGTACACTTTAGTGGTAGATCAATTTGGGTTTTACAATATCTGATTTAAAAATTGCAATGTTCGCACCAGCCAAACCACATTTATTAATGAGAATAAGGCACAATAAACCTCATTTAAATAAACGAGAAAATACAATTAAACATATTTCAATGCACTTTAAACCGTATTGCAGATAATAAGCGAATACGATGCATATTCTTGTGTGGAAACCCTGCGTGGCACAAGAGTTCAGTGAAGTCTTTTCAGATACTTCTGGATGAAGCAGCAGAACACGTATACCAGGATCGAAGCCGTAAATCTGTCCGGATCCGAGTGTTTAGTCCCGGCTGGTGGACTAAAGCTCAGCTTGTGTTCAGCTCAAGCCCACAGGGCAGTTAAACCTTGATTCTGTGGTCACTGAAGTATTTCTGTGTGGATTTGAAGGTTTGCTCTGGTGATGGAAGAGCTGAGAGTCTCCTGGCACCGGATTTAAAGTCTCAGGGCATTCGCTGGATCCCACAGACATGTCTCATATCCCCATATACTGTCAAATAAAAGTGTGTCTGTGTCTCTACAATTCACCAACGAGAATCAGAAGAGACTGGAGGAAATGCATGGATATGTGTAAGAGAGCATTCAGTTATATGTGTGAGCAATTCTATTCATTATGTGAGTCTGAAACGAGACTCAGAAGAGACTGGAGGAAATGCATGGATATGTGTAAGAGAGCATTCAGTTATATGTGTGAGCAATTCTATTCATTATGTGAGTCTGAAACGAGACTCAGAAGAGACTGGAGGAAATGCATGGATATGTGTAAGAGCATTCAGTTATATGTGTGAGCAATTCTATTCATTATGTGAGTCTGAAACGAGACTCAGAAGAGACTCGAGGAAATGCATGGATATGTGTAAGAGAACATTCAGTTATATGTGTGAGCAATTCTATTCATTATGTGAGTCTGAAACGAGACTCAGAAGAGACTGGAGGAAATGCATGGATATGTGAAAGAGAGCATTCAGTTATATGTGTGAGCAATTCTATTCATTATGTGAGTCTGAAACGAGACTCAGAAGAGACTGGAGGAAATGCATGGATATGTGTAAGAGAGCATTCAGTTATATGTGTGAGCAATTTATTCATTATGTGAGTCTGAAACGAGACTCAGAAGAGACTGGAGGAAATGCATGGATATGTGTAAGAGAGCATTCAGTTATATGTGTGAGCAATTTATTCATTATGTGAGTCTGAAACGAGACTCAGAAGAGACTGGAGGAAATGCATGGATATGTGTAAGAGAGCATTCAGTTATATGTGTGAGCAATTCTATTCATTATGTGAGTCTGAAACGAGACTCAGAAGAGACTGGAGGAAATGCATGGATATGTGTAAGAGAGCATTCAGTTATATGTGTGAGCAATTTATTCATTCATTATGAGTCTGAAACGAGACTCAGAAGAGACTGGAGGAAATGCATGGATATGTGTAAGAGAGCATTCAGTTATATGTGTGAGCAATTCTATTCATTATGTGAGTCTGAAACGAGACTCAGAAGAGACTGGAGGAAATGCATGGATATGTGTAAGAGAGCATTCAGTTATATGTGTGAGCAATTCTATTCATTATGTGAGTCTGAAACGAGACTCAGAAGAGACTCGAGGAAATGCATGGATATGTGTAAGAGAACATTCAGTTATATGTGTGAGCAATTCTATTCATTATGTGAGTCTGAAACGAGACTCAGAAGAGACTGGAGGAAATGCATGGATATGTGTA
>CM050413.1:4089903-4112403 GCA_027564155.1 Gymnocypris eckloni scoliostomus
TGTTTCCAAAATGCATCACAAACTGCTTGAGAAAGCTGTTCTACTATGATAATTGGTGATGAAAATAAACTATGTCCAATAAGATGTACTTGTGTTTACTAACTGTTTATTCAGTTAAACATGAATTTTGAACTGTAGGCCTACATAAGAGGTCGTGATGAACTGTTTACAGTTTCCATTGGGAAGCTTCTTAAAATAAATTTTCCTGAAGCAAACCCGGCTTCATAGCTGCATCCATGTTAGCACGTCACGTCTGATGTGGTAATTTCACAGTAACGTTAGGCATACACACAGGTTCGAAGCAGAGGGTGACACGGGAGTGAATTCTCAAGTTCACGAGACCTAAAGCGCATCCTGTTTGCTTAAAAGCGCAACGTTTCGTTGTTATTCTGAGTGCACACAAATAAACGTAGAGTCTTTACAGATTCGAAAGATGTATTAGGCTACTTTTATCTGTATGACCAAGAATGACGGAGATGTAAGAGCAAGTGAACGCACCGGAGCCTGTCCTGCAGCAAACGCGCTTCCACACAAACACTTCAATAGCGCACATTTCTCTAGGTTAACATCATATTGAGCGGCCATGTAAAGTTGCTACTACATACATCTTTCAGATGAAAAGCCATATTTGAGGTTGATGAATGATAGGTGAGCGTTTGGATGTCCTCTCCGATTGTATTACCACATAGACCAGCCGTTAACAATCTGTCCATCACGGACTGCGAGCCTCTAGTTCGAAGACTCGTTCTCGCCCCTACAGTGCAATTCGGCTAGTATACATCCGGCTAAAATATCAGGGTGAAAGTCATCATAGCTTGCGTAGTATAGACCCAGCTCCCAACCCAACTTTGAGAATAGATTAACGGCGATATTTTTTTTATCGCCGATAAGAGTCTCACGTTAACGCGTTAACGCATAACGCATGACCCACCACTAATATTTATATAGTATATTTTGAATTATGTGTTGCTTTGTTCACTATGTTTTATTTTGTTCTGATTATTATCAATGATGAAAACAGCTATGCTGCCCAATATTTTTGTGGAGATCGTGATACATTTATTTTTCAGGATTCTTTGATGAATAATAAGTTCAAAAGAAAAGTGTTTATTTAAAATAGAATATTTTACAACGTTATAAATGTCTTTACGTTTATTCATTATATACAAGAAATTAATACATTTAAAAACTATTTTATCTAAATCTATAATATAATCTAAGATTATAATAAAATGTATCTTATGATAACATATATGAATGGTACTGTATAATGGTTTTCCCAAAATTAAAAAGAAAAAAATGCAAGTGTGATAATAAAACTACTAAGCTATTTAAATTATAATAATATTTCACAATATTACTGTTTTACTGTATTTTTGATCAAATAAAGCAGCCTTAGTGAGCAGAAGACAAATATATCTATTTTAAATAAAAATCATAATGATCCCAAACTATATGGGTGTGTGTGTGTGTGTGTGTGTGTGTGCGTGCGTGCGTGCGTGCGTGCGTGCGTGCGTGCGTGCGATGTCTGTGTGTGTGTGTGTGTGTGTGTGTGTGTGTGCGTGCGTGCGTGTGTCTGTGTGTGTGTGTGTGTGTGTGTGTGTGTGTGTGTGTGTGTGCGTGCGTGTGTGTGTGTGTGCGATGCGTGTGTGTGTGTGTGTGTGTGTGTGTGTGTGTGTGTGTGTGTCTGTAAAAACCAGGCTAAAGTAAAAAAATCTAATTCTGAGATAACGAGCATCAAAGTTTGATTAAAAGCATTAATTTCACTATGATTTCAATATTTGGCATGGCCTTACTCAGTCAATATTAAAGATACCAAGAATATATTTTCATACAATGTTCTTTACAATATGTAGGATATTTTTTTACAGAAAATAGTAAATCTCAAAAAAATGATTTAGCTGGGTTTTCACAGAGAGGGTCACATATATACTGTGTATGTGTGTGTTTTATGTCTGTAGGGTCATTATAAACCAAAGCTTTTCTCTTCTCTTCCTCACCCTGACACCTGGCCAGCACTGACATTTAAAAGTCATCATTAACATCAAAACACAAGCCAGGGGGCTCAAACACACACACACACACACACACACACACACACACACACACACACACACACACACACACACACACACACACACATTCCATGGGGCCTGGCCAGCGTAATCTCACAAAAGAGAGAAAATCTGCCTAAACACACGGGTCAGAAACATCAGGGTGACGGATTAACCATGCTGAGCTAGTGTGTGTGTGTGTGTGTGTGTGTGTGTGTGACAGATGGTCTTCAGTGGTCTGATAACACTGTCTGAAGAGTCTCTTTGCATTGTCTCATGATTCATGGCTGACAGACAAAGACAATGAAGCTCTTACCTTTTTACCTTTTGAAAAGAACACATGAAGAGCTTAGCCTGACATTTCAACATAAACACTTCACACACACACACACACACACACACACCCTTCTGCTTTGTACACTCTCATTGTCATGAGAAGTTTAGGGTTATGATAGCAGCTTGCGGTATAAAGCAGCATATGGACTGTTTTGTACAGCTATAATCACTGGAAGCAAACAACGCCGGAAGTCTCACACATTCAAGTCACAAATAGCACATCCTCTCTTATAGGGCTGCAGTGATTCGTTGACGTCATCGATTACGTTGATTATAAAAATACGTCGATTAGCATTTAGTGCGTCGACGCATCACACATTTAGCCACGCCCATTGCGCGAGCCTGCAGTTATCACTACTTAAGACTGTTTTTCTGCCATGTTTATCACAAACAAGACTCTAGAGCAGAAGGTAAATAAAGTATGGCAACATCACTTCAATTTATAGAGCATTCATAGAGCATTATATTATTATATGACCGTCAGAACCACATATATAGCCGTACTGACACCTTTACATGTCAGGATTCACATCTGCATTCAAAGCTGCGCTGAATGAACGGAACAGCACGGGACATCGAGTTTCCTATGAAATCATGACGGGTTTAATGCACTCACAGAGACGGAGAATGAGAAATGACTCGCATTTATCTTAAACCGGAGTTGCCGTCAGTGGTGTGTGTGTGTGTGTGTGTGTGTGTATGAGCGATCGCGTGAGCTATCATATGCGCGCACCAAACACGCTCTCTGCACTCGCTAACAAAGCTATTTAAGTCATTGTTAGTTGTTTAACTGTGTGACCCCTTCTTCCGGTGGCGCTGCTGAGTTCAGTCGCCTGTGAATTAGCTCCGCTCAGAACTGTGCTTTTTATGTGTTTTTTTACCTATTTTTTACTTTTTTACTTCTCTTTTTGATACGTGTATCGTCTGCAATGATTATGTACGACAGAAGAACACTTTTGGACATTGGACAACGCTACACTAACCTGATTAAGGATACTTTATCCACGGACCCAGCATGGCCATTGGAGATACTCCGGAACAACGTGTTGAACAACGACCACCTGAACAACCGCAGGAGGCGAAAGAAACATCGCGGGAGACGCGCTGGAATATGCAACAGACTGAGGAAAAGGGCTCACAGTCCTCCTCTACCGAGTATTCTGCTCGCTAATGTCCAATCCTTGGAGAATAAGATGGACGATCTTAGAGCCAGGATTAGTTTCCAACGGGACATTAGGGACTGCAACATCTTTTGTTTGACTGAAACATGGCTCACGCCGTCGGTCCCGGACACCGCCGTAACGCCGTCTGATAACTTTTCTGTTTTACGGATGGACAGAACAGCTGAGGCCGGAAAAACCAAAGGTGGTGGAGTGTGTTTCATGATTAACAGGAAATGGTGTGACCCCAGGAATATCTCCATTCTGTCGCGTTCCTGCTCGCCGCATCTAGAACACCTCTCCATTATCTGCCGCCCATTCTACCTGCCCCGGGTCTACATTCCACCACAAGCTGACACTAGCTTGGCTTTGTCCAATCTCCACGATGTGCTCAGTGGATATAACAACATACATCCTGACGCTGCCTTCATCATCGCCGGGGACTTTAACAAAGCCAACCTCAAGAAAGTCTTGCCGAACTTTCATCAGCATATATCCTGTCCAACCAGAGGACTGAATACACTCAATCATTGCTACACTCCGCTCAAAAATGCCTACAAAGCCCACTCACTGCCGGCTTTTGGCAAATCAGATCATGCCGCCATCTTCCTCACACCGGAATACAAACAAAGGATCGCTCTTGAACCGCCGGTGGAGAGGGAAGTGACGCGCTGGTCCTCCCACTCTGAAGCTATGCTACAGGCGTCTCTTGATGACATCGACTGGGACATGTTCCGGGCGAGTTCATCTGACGTCAGCGAATTCACGGATGTAGCATTAAGCTTCGTAAACGCGCTAACCGAACAGGCCACTGAAATGGTAACAATAAGGACTTTTTCTAATCAGAAACCGTGGGTGGACAGATCAATCCGTGTTGCGGTTAACCATCGTACCGCCGCATACAACGCTGGTCTGTTGTCGGGAAACATAAGCGAGTACAAAGCATCGTGTTATGCTCTCCGACGTGCAATAAGAGCCGCTAAGCGCCGGTACAGAGAGAGAATTGAGTCACATTTCCAGCTCAATGACTCTCAACGCATGTGGCAGGGACTGAAGACCATCTGTTCCTCTGGAAATAACTCCTCCGCAGAGGTGAGAGCAGATCCGTTGCTGGCCGAAGAGCTAAACACCTTCTACGGCCGCTTTGAATGTAATGGCGGCGCGACTCTGTGCCAAGCAGCGCCAGAAAGCAGCAGACAGAGCAGCGATGTTTATGCTATCTCCTTTTCAGAAGACGACGTCGAGGAACTAAGGAGAGTGAACGTAAGGAAAGCAGCAGGACCTGATGCGATTACTGGCCGCTGCTGAGGTCCTGTGCTGATCAGCTTGCTGGTTTGTTTACGTCCATCTTTAATGAGTCCCTCGCTACCTCTGTTGTTCCCACCTCCTTTAAAAAATCTGTTATTATCCCTGTGCCTAAGAACAGTAAACCCTCTTGCCTGAATGACTATCGTTCAGTTGCCCTCACATCGACAGTCATGAAGGTTTTTGAGAGACTTTTAAAGAAACACATTTGCTCCTCCATTCCTGCTACTCTGGACCCTCTTCAGTTTGCCTATCGGCCAAATAGGTCTACTGATGATGCCATCTCCCAGGTACTGCACTCCTCCTCACTCACATCGACAGCAAAATGGCAACTATGTCAGGCTGTTATTCATTGACTATAGCTCAGCTTTCAACACTATAGTCCCCACCAAGCTAGCTGTCAAACTCTCAGACCTCGGCCTAAACACTTCACTCTGTGACTGGATTCAAGATTTCCTCACCGCCAGACCACAAGTGGTGAAAGTCGGCCAGTTCACCTCCAACTCCATCACCCTGAACATAGGAGCCCCACAGGGCTGTGTCCTGAGCCCCCTGCTCTACTCTCTCTACACACACGACTGCGTGTCCTCTCACAGCTCCACTTCTATTGTCAAATTTGCGGACGATACTGTGGTTCTGGGCCTCATTAACAACGATGACGAGGCCGCATACTTGGATGAGGTGGAGAGACTCACATCATGGTGCCAGGACAACTGTCTCTCTCTGAACGTGAGCAAAACTAAAGAGCTGATTGTCGACTTCAGGAAGAGACAGCAGCGGCCCTACACCCCTCTTATGGTCAGTGGGACCCCTGTGGAGAGGGTGAGCAGCTTCAAGTACCTTGGTGTAAACATCTCCGAGGACCTGACATGGACTACACACATTCAGACTCAGGTTAAGAAAGCCAGGCAAAGACGACAGCTGAAGAAATTCAGGGTCTCACCAGCTATCCTGAAAACTTTCTATTCAGGGGCTATAGAAAGTGTATTGACTCAGTGCATCTCAGTGTGGTATGGTAATGCCACAAACCAGGACTGCAAAGCTCTGCAGAGAGTCGTGCGCTTAGCTGAGCGCATCTCACGGTCTGCTCTTCCCTCTCTGCAGGTCACCTACCTCAAATGCTGCAAAAGCAGAGCTGTAAAAATCATCAAAGACTCAACTCACCCCGGTAACCATCATTTCCGTTTACTGCCATCTGGCAAGCGCTTCAGGAGCATGATGGCAAAAACTGAAAGACTGAGGAGGAGCTTCTTCCCTCAGGCCATCAGGCTCCTAAACACAAACCCAGTCTCATAATCACCTACAAGATTGTTACTGAAAATACATCCATACTCTCATCACCCGTTTTTTTTGTGTACATACCCTGAATAACCCGTCTGCACATCCCTTCTATTCATATCACTATTTATTAAGTCCCAGTACACTGTTTTTTTTTTGCACATCCTATTGTTTTTTGCACATCCTATTGTTTTGCACATCTTATTGTTTTGCACTTTTTGTATTGCACATTTTACTCTTATTTCTTTTTTTTTACCATATATATGCTCTTGTGTTGTGTTACTTTTATATAATTCTTATTTTTTATTCTTCTGCACTGTCCACTGAGCGGACCTGATTTGATTACATTTCACTTCTAGTTATACCCTGTATAATTTATTATGTGACAAATAAAGAAACCTTTAACCTTGAACTTTGAACCTTGATGGATAGCACAAGACTCGACTGGGCTCATTTATATAAAGATGGGCTCAACTGTGATAAAACTTCCCGGTGTTATGACGCCATTTTTGATTCTGTTGCTCTCGTGTCCTGAATGCGGTTGTGACTTCAGATGTTCATTCATATACAGATATGTATTCAAGCAGATGTTTTAATCTGCTGAATAAATAAAACATTTCAAGTCTCTCACCTGTAAGCAACTGCCGTCAGAAAAAATAATCGATAGATTAGTCGACTAATCGAAAAAACAATCGATAGAATAGTCGACAATAAAAATAATCATTAGCTGCAGCTCTACTCTCTTACATAAAAAAAATATGGATAATGGTATAAAGCAATATCTCACACGCAAGAATCTGTAACTGAATATGATTGGGCCGAGCAAGCACAAAACTAAGCAAGAAACTTCAACTTCAAAAATTTGTGATGTGACGTTCGACACCGAGGCTTCGAAGCTTGTATCAAAACGAAACATCTCACATTGAAGCGCTGTATCGGAGCTTGATTCGTTTTGAGAAAAGCACGTGATCTATGACGTCCGAAGCTTCATTCACCTGAAAACCACATGACTGCTTCATATCTGGTTCAAACGAAGCGAACCACAGCACCGTTTTCTTTACATAATATTACATTATAATGCGTTATCATGCAACAGTCCGTTAAACATAATGGCAATATTGAGTAACTTACATTTTTGACAGAGTATTGCCATTTATTATGTATGATTTTGGTCCGTCAAAGAGAATATCTCCAGATAAAGCCACAGAACCGCTGAACAGTGTTATGTTCCTGAATGATTCAGTGTTTTTGAACGAATCGACTGAATGAATGATTCAATGACTCATTTATGAAGACAGCCACATGTTACTGAATGAATCTGAATGAATCAGTTAAATAAATGGTTTAATGACTCAAGGTTCATGAACTTAATTTGCAGCCACCTACTGGCACAACCACATATCCTACAGAAAGATTTATATTCTATTCTATTCAAGTTTATTTGTATAGCGCTTTTCACGATACAAATCATTGCAAAGCAGCTTTACAAAAATGTAATTTTCTACAATATATTTAGTAGTATATCAGTGGTGACCAATGTTGGGAGTAACGCATTACAAAAGTAACACATTACAGTAACGGATTACTTTTTGCTGCAACGCAGAAGTGTAAAGCATTACTAATCAATGTTCAGTAATATCTTACTCAGTACATGTTCAGTAATGCTTGCGTTACAACACACTTTTAGCCCAAAAGTTAATTGTTCAAAGAAAAAAAATTGAACAGAAACAGCAGCAAGTAAGTTCTATTTCCTGTTCGTGGTCAGTCAGTAGCCGCGTGTGGTATCCAAGTTTGTAAATACAGACTAAACAACGACAGCTTCTGATATATTTGTTTAGTGATTTATTCAATTCATCTTCCTCTCGCTGGTGGAACTTTGTATTGTGTGACGTAGTCCAGTGAAGGTGTGTTTAGAGCGTGTTTTACCGGAGCGCCGTGAGGCTACTGGCCTGACAGTGGAAACGCAGCATGATTTCGGCCACTGGGCTTGAGGTCCCAGGCTATTAGCCCCGCCCCGGCTCGCACTGGCCAGTGGAAAAGCGGCTAATGGGTGAAGATTGCAGAAGTCTGTACATTCGCGAGATGCCTGGATAGCCCACGTTCATTATGCTACACCATATCGCCCTCTACTGGATGTAAAATGCTCTGCAGTACATTTTGTCATTTTAGAATGTTAAAGGAATAGTTCACCCAAAAATGTAAATATGTCATCATATACTCAGCTTCAAGTCTTTCCAACCCTGTATGAATGTGTTTGTTCTGCTGAACACAAAGGAAGATATTTTGATGAAAGTTTGTAATCAGGCTATTTTGGGGCACCATTGACTTCCACAGTAGGAAAAAAACTTCTATTGAAGTCAATGGTGCCCCAGAACGGCTCTGTTTCTCACTTTCTTCAGATTATCTTCCTTTGTGTTCGGCAGAACAAACACATTCATACAGGTTTGGAAATACTTGAAGCTAAGTAGATGATGACAGACATTTCATTTTTGGGTGAACTATCCCTTTAAGTTCTGCTTCTGTAGTTATTTCGTCGAAAGTAACTCAAAAGTAATGCAGGAGTCATATAACGCATTACAATTCTGAGACAGTAATATTGTAAGATAATTAATTACTTTTAAATAACAGTAACAAGTGATCTATAATGTTTTACAGTTTGGAAGTAACTTGCACAAAACACTGGTGGTGACTATGTCAATTATATTCTAATGTTCATGATTGCTGTCGTTTATTTTTAAATTATATTTAACTATACTTGTTTGTGTACAAACTTTCCCAAATGTGGCTCAGAAGATTATTCGACTTTCTGAGATGTATTGTCCATGAGAGTTTTATTACATCACATAATACGTTTTCAGGCTTTTAAAAAGTTTTAAAAAGCTCTTCTTGTTCTTCTGGATGTTAGGCAGAGCAGCCGGACACTAATTACTGTTGCTTGCTTTTCTTTCTCTTTCTTTCAATTGAGTAGTGTGCGTGCGTGTGTGTGCGTGCATGTATATATGTGTGTTTGTACACAGAACATCTGAGGTTTGTGTTAGCTTGTTTGCAGGTGGCAAACACACAGTCCTGTGAGAGCTGAGAGATGCGTCAGACGGTTTGACCAGTGAAGCGGTTTTACTCAACTAGCTTCAGTCTGCATGATGAACGTCTCCACCTGACTCCATGTGCATCACTGTTTCTCTTTTACTGTGCAGAGTTTCGTTCTGTAAATGCAACAGGCTCAAGAACTTTTATTACATCAGAAATATGTTTGAGCATGTGCAAATTCAGCCTTAAAAATTACTATATCCAGTATTTAAAAATAAGTAAATTGGACCACCGAAGGTCCAGTGGGCATTCATTAGTTCATGCATTCATGCATTTATATGTTATAATAGATATTGTATTTATTTGATATCATATCTTGAGTAGCAAATCAGCATACAAGGATTTCTGAAGGATCAGAAATAAATAACTTTTTACAATATGTTCACAAAGCAGTTATTATAAAATGTAATAATATTTCACAATTGTACTGTTTTTACTATATTTCTGATAAAATAAATGCAGTCTTGGTGAGCAGAAGAGACTTCTTTTAAAAACATATACTAAATATCTGAATTATTCCAAATGTTTAACGAAGCTTTTCAAACAGACTCCACTTCAGTCGTGTGTGTGCTTGGCCTTACATACACAACACAGCTCTTGACTGTAATGATCATGACTTTCATTAAATCTAAGTTCATTTAGAAATGCACTCTGTATTACGAATGCTATTACGTTAAATCTAAAGGAGCATGTCGAGCGTGTTTATGCTGGCGTGAGATTCCGAGGCTGTACTTGATGTTTGTGTCTGATGAAATGCTGTGTAACCTGCTGAAAGGATCGCTTCACCGGAGGAGGATTTATGTGTTAAACATAGATTCATAACTCTTAAATATGATTGCACATAAACGAGTCGAGTGCATGTGTGAGTGAACATCAGCCTGTAAATCCATCAAGCAGAACTAGATTCTCTGAAGATGATTTGAGAGCTGTTCGTGGTGTTTGATGGTTGCCAGGCAGTACTGGGTAGTTGCTAGGGTATTCTTGGGCGGGACAACAGCTTGGCCACACCCACTCTGAAATCTCATTGGTGCAAAATTTGTAGATTGTTTTATTTTTAGGATGACTGAATTTTTGTATGATTCTCATTAGTGTATTAAAAAATCACTGCATGACTATTAAATTAAACCATAATGAATACAAAATTGTGCAAGAAAAATAAATGTGTAGAATTAATTTTCACTTAAAAATGGTTAGTAAACATCACAAATAATTACAAAGAAATGGCAAATGGCACACTGAATTAAAATTAAAATTTAATTTAATTAAATGTTGTATTTAATTATAGATTTGTATTTGTTTTATTTTTTGGTAAAAATACTCCAATAATCATTGCTTACAAAATCGAAAACACTTTATTTATTTATTTTTTTTTTTACATTGTAGAAAATTCAAAAGAACGGCATTTATTTGAAATAGAAACTTTCTGTAACATTATAAACAATAATTATGAATTACTGTCACTTTTGTACAATGTTTTCTTAATGAAACCCATAAAACATAAAAATAAAAGAGCAACATTAAACATAAATTATGCAGTACAAAATAAAATAATAATAATATTTTTTATGCAGAAAGAATGCATAAATTGATCAAAAGATAGAGTAAAGATATTTATAATGTAACACAAGATTTCTATTTCAAAGAAATGCTGCTCTTTTGAACTTTCTATTCATCTGTGAATCCTGAAAAATTAAATGTATCACAGTTTCCACAAAAATATCAACTGTTTTCAACATTGATAATTATCAGAAATGTTTCTTGAGCAGTAAATCAGTATATTATTATGATTTCTGAAGATCATGTGACACTGAAGACTGCAGTAATGATGCTGAAAATACAGCTTTAATCACAGAAATAAATTACATTTTAACATATATTCACATAGAAAACAGCTGTATTAAATTGTAATAATATTTAACGATTGTATTTTTTTGTCAATAAATGCAGCCCTGGTGTGAGCAGAAGAGACTTCTTTCAAAAACATCAAATCGTATCAACCCCAAACCTTTTAAACAGAGTGTGTATTTGTGGTTTTGGAGAAACATGATCAGCTTTCTGGGTTTCATGAGCTTCACCCAATAGCCATGTTTGGCACACGCTGTAATAATCTCATATGTGTGTCTGAGAGCATCACAGCATCACTCTGAACGCTCAGGGCTCATATCAGCCCAGCACTGTTGAGCAATTTCCCTTTCTTTCTTCCTGTGCAGTTACCCTCACATCCTCTCTCTCTCTCTCTCTCTTTCTCTCCTCACATCCTCTCTCTCTCTTTCTCCCTCACATCCTCTCTCTCTCTCTCTCTCTCTCTCTCTCTCTCTCTCCCTCACATCCTCTCTCTCTCCCCCTCACACCATCTCTCTCTCTCTCTCTCTCTCTCTCTCTCTCTCTCTCTCTCTCTCTCTCTCCCTCACATCTCTCTCTCTCTCTCTCTCTCTCTCTCTCTCTCTCTCTCTCTCTCTCTCTCTCTCTCTCTCTCTCTCTCTCTCTCTCTCTCTCTCCCTCACACCATCTCTCTCTCTCTCTCTCTCTCTCTCTCTCTCTCTCTCTCTCTCTCTCCCTCACACCATCTCTCTCTCTCTCTCTCTCTGTCTCTCTCCCTCACATCCTCTCTCTCTCTATCTGCCCTTTGTAAATTCTTTAGCCACATATTACTGCAGGAATGCTGTCAGCTCACACACACACACACACACACACACACACACAGTCATGCAATGCTCTGAGGCTGTTGTGATTTTAACGGCTCTTGACAAAACAGAGGGTTTAATTGAGGTCAAACAAACAGCAGGAAAATATGTTTTTTCCCTTTTCCACGAGGTGCTGGACAAAAAAGAAAGAAAGTGAGAAAGCAAGAAAGAAAGCTTCATTCTCCACATGCAGACTTGCAACGGAAGCAGCCATAAGTGAGTCAAATTAAGCCTTAGACACTAATTATGCCACACTGAAGCATATCGGCTAACCGCAAAAGCCACTAAAGCTTAGACACTTGTGTATAAAAGCGTTTAGCAGTAAGAGCTCTCATTATATTCAGTCTTCAGACACACACAAATGATTGTTATGACTGAGAATGACCATAAATAATCCACAGACACGTCCGTCTATTGTGCCGTGTTTGCAGACTGCACACAAACACACAGTGATATCAGTGTGGACATACCAGTGTGGATATTCACAAATATGACCCTGAAGACATAGAAATATTCACTCATAGTATGCCACCCATTGTTCTACTAGTTGAATGTAGTTCTAGTTGCCTTGGTAACAGGTATAAATATGACAAAGATTCTAAAGACACTGCATTAGTGCATGATTTCACAGATAAATAAGAATCAGCATGCGGTCATCTACCACATGATCTATATGCATCATGTGCTCCTGCTGTCTCTGCATGTGTCAGAAACACATCATATATAACATCAGGAATCTGTGGACACTGGCCTGCAGTATCTGACTGGTGATTGATGATGAGCTCAACGGCCTTCACTCCAGATTTGCATGAAGTCAAACGGTTCTGAAGTGTGTGGCGTCGCGGGCCTGATGTCAACGGTCACTCGTTGTCAGGGATCCGTTCAGGTCTGCTGCTGCTTTTAACCTTCACTTTGATGGATATATAAATTGCCACATGAAAAAAGATAAACATGAATGCAGGTGCGATTCTTAGGTCATTCTTTTCACAACAAGGCCACGGAAGTGTTCTCCGAGTATCACTGAGATAATATTATAGCTTTTGCTTTTATTTTTATAATTAACGGCACAATATGAGAGTTTTCACATCTAGATGTCGCATTTACAAAACAATAACAAAGGCGAAGCTTGATGACGCTATAATGATGTTCACGGAAGAGGTAATTAATACATATTTTTTATTGCCTGTACCTTCCACAGTTATTCAAACAGCGAATAACTTATACAGATAAAGTGTGCACATAACATTTACACTGTCAAAGAGCATTACGACTGACTTAAGTCTAGCGCGAGTTTAAGCACTCTCTGAAAACTTATAATCAGTAAAGCTGTCTATACACGCTTGTGAATGATTGTCTCACATCATACGTGCAGCTGCACTTCGTGGTTTATGATGAGAGCTGGATTCAGTCAGCGAGCGTGAACAAAAACTCATCTGAACGCCTCTGATTGGGCATTCATCAGCTCAACACTGATTGGTCACTGCATTCATCAGCTCAACACTGATTGGCCACTGCATTCATCAGCTCAACACTGATTGGTCACTGCATTCATCAGCTCAACACTGATTGGTCACTGCATTCATCAGCTCAACACTGATTGGTCACTGCATTCATCAGCTCAACACTGATTGGCCACTGCATTCATCAGCTCAACACTGATTGGTCACTGCATTCATCAGCTCAATGCTGATTGGTCACTGCATTCATCAGCTCAACACTGATTGGTCACTGCATTCATCAGCTCAACACTGATTGGTCACTGCATTCATCAGCTCAACACTGATTGGTCACTGCATTCATCAGCTCAACACTGATTGGTCACTGCATTCATCAGCTCAACACTGATTGGCCACTGCATTCATCAGCTCAACACTGATTGGCTACTGCATTCATCAGCTCAACACTGATTGGCCACTGCATTCATCAGCTCAACACTGATTGGCCACTGCATTCATCAGCTCAACACTGATTGGCCACTGCATTCATCAGCTCAACACTGATTGGTCACTGCATTCATCAGCTCAACACTGATTGGTGACTGCATTCATCAGCTCAACACTGATTGGCCACTGCATTCATCAGCTCAACACTGATTGGTGACTACATTCATCAGCTCAACACTGATTGACCACTGCATTCATCAGCTCAATGCTGATTGGCCACTGCATTCATCAGCTCAATGCTGATTGGCCACTGCATTCATCAGCTCAATGCTAATTGGCCACTGCATTCATCACTGATTGGCCACTGCATTCATCAATGCTGATTGGTCAACACTTCATCAGCTCAATGCTGATTGGCACAATTTAGTCGAAACTGAGGAGAAGCGGATATTACGTCATTGATTGAAAGCCATTATTTAAAACTGGGATTTCTCTGGATTTACAAATCCTTGGGAACTTT
Source organism: Gymnocypris eckloni scoliostomus (assembly GCA_027564155.1). NCBI lineage: Eukaryota > Metazoa > Chordata > Actinopteri > Cypriniformes > Cyprinidae > Gymnocypris > Gymnocypris eckloni. The sequence goes on from CM050413.1 coordinate 4,104,211, forward strand.
TGAGTCAACAAATACACAAATATATTAAATATATCACACTGTGCATGTAGTTTTTGGATATTTTATTATAATAATCTTACATATTGGCCTTTCAGTAATTTAGTTTTTCATGTGGTTATTTGATTTCAAGTAATGAAGATGCTTTTTAATTGTTTTTGTTTCAATTAATAATAACTTAGGCCAGAGGTATCCGATTACCCATTGCATCAACATCGACATTTCATTTAGTTTCATTTAAAGTGTGTTTTATCTGTTTGAACACAACAACAATCTGCAAGTGTGCATAAAGCGTGCATACATTAACACACACACACAATGAAAGTAACCTGATGTAACCCTCAGTAGGTGGGCAGAAGATAAAAATGAAGATTTAAATCGCATGGTTGATGTGGGATTTATGAGAAACATCTTTGCCCTGTTTGTTCTGGCTGACTGATCATGCCGCTGGTTATTTTTACCCGTCCTCGCATCCCTGCTGCTACAAAGACATGAATTAATACCAATTACATCTCAAAGCCCCTGTATTTACTTACATGATGAAGAGCAGAAATAATTCCGACACGTATATTAAAAATGATTTCATGCGTACATGTATCTCTTCCTTTCGGCGAGCTGATTTAACGGCTGCTGTTTAAACTCTCAGCAGCACGTCACAGCGCCACTGACAAGCCAATCTGACCCATTTCAAAAACAAAGCCAGATAAATATAAATCTCTCTGTGTTTCCCGTAGAGATGAGAGAGAGTGAATCCCGGAGAGAGAAAGATGAAGGCTTGCGGAGAGAACTAGGGCTGGGGGGGTTCGCTAGGCACAAGACAGATCCCTCCTGATTTAAAAAAAATAATAAGAAGAAGAAGAAAAAGAAAAATGACAACTGAAAGGAGAACAAAAATCCAGGCACAAAAACACGGCAGTCGTTTCAGCAGATTTCCAAATGAAAAGAAAAATGCACGCCATCCAGAGAGAAAACAAAAATACCGCTCCACAGAGCCTGTGAAATCCCATGCTTGGGTGTTTTAGGCTGCGTGTCAGTTGTGGGTCACCTATTTTCAATCACTTAGTTGCAAGGGGGTTTTATCCACCTTGTATTCCCTTCTTCCGGGACGGAGGTGCTTTTCTTTAAAGGAAGAGCTTAATATGTGGAGCTCTCATCAGCATAACCCCAAACACATTCCTACACCTACAGTTCACTGCGGTTTCCAGCTGAAATGAGCACTAGTGGCAGGAAAACACCAACTTTTACTCATTTTCACATCAGTTATCATTACAGGGGCAGATTATCAATTAATCACAGTTCCTTGCTCAATGTAATGAGCTCAGAATACTTTTACCAGAGTGCATGATATGTAAACTAATACATTTTGATGTTTGCATCACATAATGAGCTCCATGTGTAGTGCTGGGCGGTATGACCAAACATTTATATCACTGTATTTTTAAAGTGGTGCTGCTGTGTGAGAGACGTGGGAGCTGATGGCAGCGGACGCTGGATATTTGATGCGGTCGATGTGGATATTTGTGGATGACTTCATCTCTCTCATCACATTCTACGAGTGCTACAGCTTCCGTTTCGGAACTTTCACGCTTACAGCTGTATCCTCGCCACAGTGCACCAGTGACAAGAGTCCCCTCTCTAACAGTGTCGCGTTCCAAACGGTATTTAAATGACACTGGTATTGAGGTATTTAAAAAATTAATAACATGAGATTCGGTATTCGGTATGAACCGGTATACCACCCAGCACTATCCATGTGTATGGTTTTTCTAATGTGGTAAACTTGCTCGGTAGCGCACCCGGTGCAGCGTTGCTTTGAGATGCAAAGTGCTTAGACACAAGTCCCGAGAAACAAAGTCACGATAAAAAAGCTTGTAGAATCAAGCTAAAACGCCACGGTTGCTTCAGCAAATGTGTTTTGTCCTCATGTTTGCTTTTGTTAACACTATCGGTTATGTTTAGTTGAGGTGGTAAATTATTTTCATACCCAATAAAGCATTAACTACTTTACCCTTAATCGCAATAATGCGCACAACAACCGATGTTCTAAAACACTGCATGATTCACTTTTATCTGTTTTGGATCAAACCGAATGTGTGTGTTTTTTTAAGCAACGTAATATCATTTTGAAGAAAGGTCACCACTGGCATGTTTTTCCAATGAGCTTGAGTTGTTTAGTGTCCCATGCAAGAAAAAACATCATACGGGTTTGGAGTCATTTTAATTTTGGCCCGAACATTCCCATGGTGCCATGTGATCGTGTTTCATGTTGCATTACGAGGCTGAAGCAGCATGACCGATGACTTTGACAACACTGCAGAACTGAAACATCTGGATCTGTTCTCCCTCGCCAGGCATGCATAATCAAATATAAGCATTGAGTAATCAAATATACAGCAACTAGTCATGGTCACGCAACACTGATACATGGCCAAATGACTCTTCCTAATGATGCATAGTTACGCCTCACAGCCAGTGGTGGTAAAGCTACTTCGTTACTGTACTTCAGTCCTTTTTTCAAGTATCTGTACTTAACTGGAGTATTTTTATGTTGAGTAACTTTTACTTTTACTTCACTACATTTCATAAAACATATCGTTACTCCTTATAATAAATACATCACGTGCTCCGAGACGCAGAAGCGGTGTCTGATTCATTATCAAACTGATTATTTTCACTGGACCGGTTCAATCGGTTCAACAAACGATTCATTCACGAGCTGGACTGATCCGATTGCAGCTGTTCTCGAGTCGATTCAAATGAACCGTTTAGAGCGAGTCTCCAGTGAACTGGACTCACAAGAACCGGGAGATGAATTATTGTAACTGAAAATCATATTTAGGTCAAAACGGTCAGTTGTTTGTGGACTAAATCTGCTGTAAAGGGTGATCTATTTAAGCCCACTGAAATGCTTTAAATGCAGACAGATCAACATCAGTGTCTCTATGTTTTAGGTCAAAAAACGAAACATTAAAAAACAAATAACTCATACACGTTCATATTCCCAGCTGCTGTAACGTTAGCAGTGATATTAAAATGCTACGCATTTATCCCTATGTGACGTCTGTTTTTATATTTCTTATCAACAGCATACATTTTAATGTTGTTCAGATCAGTGGTTCCCAACCTGGGGGGGGCGCTAGAGTTCACAGCAGGGGCGCGGGAGCAGAAATACTTTGAGGTAGGGCTGGGTGATAAAACGATAACTATAATTAAAATGATATCATTTTCCTCGATAAAACGAGTTCGATAAACATTCAATGTAATGTCTATGCGGGAAAAGCGGAACAAAACAGCGCTACTCATTTGAACCACGCCACACGGACCATATCCACTCGCTTCAAACAACGGCGCAGCGCAGAGCGAGCTGACTAGATGTGTTTGCTCACCGATCACTGAACAGCGCTTTGAGATCCAGTGAGAAGTGCTTGAATTCAGCAAAGAACACAAATATCTGGTATAAACTAGTTTAAATCCAGGTAAAACAGCGCTGACAAACACTGTGTGCAACGATACAGTCAGAAGGCTTTTCAGTCTACAAATCACCATAGTTTACCATGCATTTACTGTAGTATCACTAACTGCACCATCGTGACAGAAATATGGGGTATTTATATCAAATGTATTATATGAATGTAGACGTATATGAATGTGTTCCTGTGTGGCTCAGTGGTAGAGCATTGCGTCAGCTGCGCAAAAGCTTGTGGGTTCGATTCCCAGGGAACACATACTAATGAAAATGTATAACCTGAATGCACTGTAAGTCGCTTTGGATAAAAGCGTCTGATAAATGTAAATGTAGACGTGTATTACATGTATTAAAGAAGTAATGGAATATAATTACACTATATTTGTTATTAAGCTATAGGCCAGCATTTGTAATAAATGTATTTAGACTACAGTTTTACATATACATAGGCTACCTAGAAACCATAGTTGCATTTTTTCAGATTGTCATATGTGTACATGATGGGGGGGGGGTGCATGAAAAATAGGTTGGGAACCACTGGTTTAGATCAACTAGCCAAGTAGACAGATATGAATGTTTATTAATAACCATACTAAAAAGTAAGACAATATTGTTAGCTGATGCTAACTGTCTAGATAACAAGCTTGCTGGTGCTAAGTTGAGGAAATGTATAGATATAAAGTCAAAATAATTTGTATTCAACCACCTAGATCAGGGGTTGGCAATATTGTTAGATTTGACTAATATGTGAATATGTGTTAAGTGATCACTGTGATCAGCATCATTACTCCAGTCTTGTGTCACATGATCTTCAGAAATCATAATAATATGCTGATTTGCTTCTCAATAAACATTTCTGATTATTATCAATGTTGAAAACAGCCCAATATGTTTGTGTAAACCTTGATAGATTTCATTTTTCAGGATTCTTTGATGAATAGAAAGTTCAAACGAACAGCATTTATTTGAAATAGAAATATTTTGTAATATGATACATGTCTTTATTGTCAAATTTAAATTGAATCCCTGCTTCAATAAAAGTATTTAAAGTAATTTAAAGTAAAGTAATTTCTTAAAACCGAGTAAAATTCAAATCAAAGAAATCAGTTAATATAACTGGAATAAACTAAGCTGTTACACCCATGAAAAGAATTGAGGAAATGTACATCTTTACATCATTAACATGTTGTGAAAAGTTCTTGGCGAGAGGTTTTAGGTTTGGGATGACTGAGCGAAGCTGCTTCACGTTCAGCATGATGACTGATGTTTTCAGGGCTTAAAACGCACAGATATGAATGACTCACCATGGAAATAAGGCTTTATCTGGTGAAACAAACAAAGGAGAGCTCAACTCTCTCCGGTTTGGCTGGGGAGGAGACGGCAGAACTAAGCACATTGCCGCTGAAAGGGACTCTGGGAGGGGCGGCGGAGATGCACACCTGGGTTTCTCCACACAGGGAAGCTTTTGTAGACAATATCTCCAGGAAGATCATGAGTGATCTTCAAAAACACTCCCCACAGTGCTGGAGGTCCATTCTTCACATTTCAACACGTTATTAAAACATGCAGTCAGTGAACTACACTTAATTAACCAACAATACCAAAAACAAAGCACTGCGTTCAGCAATGCAGTTACCAATGTGAATGTGTCATGAATGAGTGATGGCGTGCATGTCTGCTCCAGACGTCCAGACGTCTCTCCGCTGTTGTTTGGAAAGCGGTAAGAGATGTTCTCTTGGGTCTGGTATGTAAAAGCGTCCGGGGCTTTGTGTGCTACTGAAGACTCCTAATGGCTCTTTGCTTTACCTGTGGCTCCGAAGTAAGTCTTCAGAGCCTCATCTATCAACAGCTCAATTGACAAGCCCGTTCCTGCCTCCACAGCGCAGAAGAACAAGGAAAGCAGGAGCTAAAATACAACATCAGACTCCCTGAGACACGAGAGGAAGAGAGAGAGAGAGAGAGAGAGAGAGAGAGAGAGAGAGAGAGAGAGAGAGAGAGAGAGAGAGAGAGAGAGAGAGAGAGAGAGAGAGAGAGAGAGAGAGAGAGAGAGAGAGAGAGAGAGATAGAGAGAGAGAGAGAGAGAGAGAGAGAGAGAGAGAGAGAGAGAGAGAGAGAGAGAGAGAGAGAGAGAGAGAGAGAGAGAGAGAGAAACCGAGAGGGATTTTAAACATGACACGCCTTGAGTCAAGGTTGGGAAACTACCAGTGCTGTTATTGCTAAATAAAACTAAAAGCAGAAAAAATAAGTTTAAACTAAATAAAATTAAATAAATAGGCATAGCACAACTAAATAGCAAAATCACACACAATTTAGAAAAATAAACAAAATGAACACTGAAAATATAACAATTACACCAAGTCAAATACCCATAAACACTACAATAGTGTACAAAATAATACCAAAAATACTGAAAACTACAGCGTACTATTAGAATTTAGTGTGAAAAATTACTTTTTGTAAAAAAAAAAAAATATGATCAGTTCTTTAATTAACAAAATCATTGTAACATTGTAAAATGATTAATACTAAAATGTGTATATATATATATATATATATATATATAGAATAAAAACAAAACACTATAACTTTTATTTCCATATGTACTGTTTTCATTAAAAAAATATTATAAAATATATAAAAAAATATTCATATTTTCTAATACATTAAAGAGAACGGATGGGGCATTACATAATTTTTTTTACATCCAGTAAAACATATACTTCAACTTCCCAAATTTATAAAAATCATGTGACTAATAAAGCAAGAGATGATCCATTGGATGAGGAGTTAATGAGCTAAAATGTCAATTACTAAAACAAAACTATAAATACATTTCATAAGTTGTGTCCTTGAAGCAAATGCATCCAGCATGAAACCCTGAAACTCACCGAGGAAGACCTGACCTTCTAAATACTCCTCATCTAGTTGCCAGGCAACCATACATCCCATCCATCTCATAATTACACAAAATGCAATTAGCCACAGACCCTTAACGCAGGCAAAGTGTGGTGGGTTTACACCGCAGGGATAAAAGTTACAGCTGTTCGGATTGTGTGTGTATAATCAGAACAACAGGCCCGAGGAGCGACAGCAGCACAACGAACGGCTCACCTGCGGACTGCTGGGAACACTGTCACGTGTGTTAGATACCATACTGAACTCCAACCAGAAGCAACGAGACCGTGTTGAGTGTGCGGATCAAGTGTCCAACCAGCCCCCCCACTCCTCTCTCTCTCTCTCTCTCTCTCCTCTCTCTCTCTCTCTCTCTCTCTCTCTCTCACCTCTCTCTCTCTCTCTCTCTCTCTCTCTCTCTCTCTCTCTCTCTCTCTCTCTCTCTCTCTCTCTCTCTCCTCTCTCTCTCTCTCTCTCTCTCACTCTCTCACTCTCACTATCTCACTCTCTCTCTCTCTCTCTCCCTCTCACTCTCTCTATCTCTCACTCTCTCACTCTCTCTATCTCTCTCTCAATTTTCAATTTTCAATTTAAGTGTGCTTTATTGGCATGACAAAAACTATACATTTGTATTGCCAAAGCAATTGCAGCTGGGCTGCTCACAAGTAGTGCACATTTGAATTAACAGAAATAAAAATAACAATAATAGCAGTAATAAAAAAAAAAATATTTAAACCGTATTAAATATGTAGTGCAAAATGAATGACTATTGTAAGTATGTGAAATAAAATTAAATAAAGTACAGTATAAGGTTTATACAGGCAAAATATACATTTAAGTTATATAATGGAGTAATATGTCATAATATAATCTACATGTGCTGGAAACATCAGTTCAGGGCAGGTGGAGTGTCTTCTCTTCTGTGGTGACAGAGAGACACATATTGAGCAGCAAGCACACAGCAGGTCTTGTGTTCTCCGAGCAGATACGCTAGTTTCTCCTGGTCTGGAAGAGTTGTAAATGTGGGATGGATCTGCTGTATTTTGTCGTAGTACACTGTCCGTATATCTGTGTATTTGGAACACTCTGTCAGGAAGTGCAGTTCTGTTTCCATCTGATTCAGGTAACAGTGTGAACACAATCTCTGCTCCGGGGGCAGCCATGTTTGTCTGTGTCTGCCGTCTCTATCATCAGCTTGTGTCCGCTGAGTCTGTATCTGGTCAACGTGCTTCTCAGTTTCTTATCTGACACTGTGAACAGATACTCTGCCATACTGTACTCTCTCTTTAGGGACAGATAGCATTGCATTTTACTCTGTTGTTGAGTTTGGGTTTGCCAGTGAGTGATGTAGCTCTGTTTGATTTGTGCAGTGATCTGATTGGTTGTGATGTTGTGATTCAGAGCATCAGTAGATGTTAGTGAAGCATCAGGACTGAAGCTCTGGATCAGCTGGAGGAAGGGCTTGCTTTCTTTGCTCATCTCTTGGTATTGCAGGGCTTTATAATGGTATGATTGGGGTTACTGAGCTTCAGATGTTTCCAGAATTTAGTTGCCCTTTTTGTATCTTAGTGATTAGAGGATATTTGCCTAATTCTGCCCTGCATGCGTTATTTGTTGTGTGCCGTGCACATGTAATATATTTTACAGAGTTCTGCATGCAGAGTCTCAATCGGGTGTTTTTCCCATTTGGTGAGATCTTGACTTGGGTTTGTCAGTGGACCCCACACCTCACTGCCATAGAGTGCAATGGGCTCAATTACTGATTCTACTATTTTCAGCCAAATTCTAATAGGGATTTCTATAGGACATTGCCGTTTTATGGCGTAGAAGGCCCTGCG
>CM050413.1:4124903-4137403 GCA_027564155.1 Gymnocypris eckloni scoliostomus
GACCACATTTCAAGATACACTACTGAGGGTCGTTAAAATAAGTAGACAGCATAATCAAGCTGACGTTTTAAACTAATTTTAAGGCACCACTGCATACAACATTCAATCTAGCTGCAAAAGTGTACTGTTTCCCCATAGGTGTCATTATTTGCTTATTAGAGGATCATGCTGTTAGCTTAACAACATTCGAGTTGCATCAAATATTGCCTTTCATACATTTTGTGTCTCTTCATTTGGCGTTTGCTAAAACACTTTTATATTCTCTGCTTTTGGATATAAAATGCTTGTAAAAAACCATTGGAGACGACCGATTGTTTTTTTTAAAGCAATGATAGTGTAAGACTCACCCAGAGTGGCCGGCTCCAGCACACTGGCCAATAGCAGCACTTGTAAAACTCCCATGGTCCCACCCCTCGTTCTGGATTGGCTGGTTTGAGTGTGGCTCCTCCTCTTCCAGCAGATTGGTTGAGTGAGAATGAAGCGAGTTCACTCAGTGGTTCCTTCTGTGCAGGAATTATAAAGCCACCTATGAACACAGAAAGAGAGAAAAAATTACTGTATGGAAAGTCCCCAAACCATAAAACCAACATGTGTGTGTGTGTTTGTGTGTGTGTGTGTGTGTTTTATTTTATTTATTTTAGTACTTTATTGTTGAAATATTGCCCTGGCAACTAACTACAAAAAAAAATAGTTGAAGATTTTGAGGAGTTGAAGTTTTACAATATTTATATTTTATATAATTTCAAATTCACTCAAAATTGAAAACATAAATAATGTATTATTAAAAGATGAGGCCATCAACAGACCTAAGAAAAAAAATATATATATTTGTAAAAAATGTTAGACCAAAAAAGACCAGATAAAAGTATTGGTCAATGCAGGTTATCTCAAATCAGTGTTATTGTTTATATATTTTAGCGTCTTTATTCATATTTTTTTATTAGCTTGTATTAATTAGTTCTCATACTGTATATAATTTTATTTAAAGCTTTAGTAATTTAGCTGTTTTTGTAATTTTAATTAGTTTTTATTATTTTTAATTTCTATTTTACTTTCACTTCTATTTATTTCGATTGATTTAAATGTTAATAGTTTTAATACTTCAGACTTGAAAGTAAATTAGAAATGTTGCCCAGCTAAGTGAAAAAAGTTCTATTGACATTTGTTTCATCTAATATTTACATTTACATCACATGAAGCTTGGTAATATATCTGTAATAGTTGTAGTTAACAACTTACAGTCTTAAAATGGCCAAAAATCAGCTGATTTATTATTTTATCATAATCGCTATCATTTATTTATTACAATGAGCAAATCAAGGCTTAAACATCTCCATTTAAAGCAATGCAGAGTAGCTGCTCAGTAAAAAGCACAATACAGTATCATGGCACTACCTGTTAAAACAGTAGTAATGAACATGCCAATTATTGAGTGTAATTTATCATAATACCATGGTATTATACGCTTGACAGCATCACTGTATCACAGAACCAGCCCAGTATGTCTAATGTGTCAATCTAAAACACAGTATCTGACCCTGTTTCCCAGAAGACGAGTGAGCGATCGCTCCAGACAGCTGATGACAGTGACGGACCGTCCCGGGTCAAAGGTCACCTGACAAGGACATTTTCACTCATCATAAACAAACCAAAAAAAACAGGTCCACGCATTCTCCTGCAGACTAGATAACTCCACATGCCTGCGTGGGAACTGTGAGGTGTGTCCCATGATGCGTTGCACCATTGCTTTAGTGTTAATTGTGAAATAACACCAAATGATGATCATAACAGACATAAAGAGAACACACATCAACACATCTACAGATCTGCAGCTACGCGGAAGTGCATTGTGAGACCTTTCAGATAAATCCTGCTTGCAAACAAGCCTTTCAACACCTCTCTCGCCCACTCTCTCTCTCTCTCTCTCTCTCTCTCTCTCTCTCTCTCGCCTCTCGCCCTCTCTCTCCCATCCCGTTGTTTCGTGGCTCTCGGGATCCGGCTGATAAAGGATCTGGAATGCCGGAGCGCTGCGGTGGAAATGAATAGGTGCTGATGTTTACAGATTCCTCAGGTCTCAAACCTCCAGAAACACTTCAGAGCGAACTAAAGCATGGAGCAGAGTCGGATTCAACTTTACACTGCATTACAGACATGTTCAAAGATATTCAAGATATATATATCTTTTATATATAAACATTTTTAAAATGACAAAAGCACAAAAATTATTTAATTAAAACTGAAAAGGTACAAATAAAAGCTAATTCAAAGTTAATAAATACTATAATAATGTGCAAATCAGTGGACGGAAACAGGTGGCCCGCGGGCCAAAACTGTCCCGCCAGTAATAATATCTGTCCCGCGACTGCAGCCAGATTATTTTGATAGCGGCTGGTTCTGAAATAAATCTGTCATGAGAGCAACAGTTACTCACAATCAGAGTATTAGCGGTGTGATTGTGAATGAAGCGAGCGGATTTGTTAAAAGTCGGAGCGTCGTGGTTTTCACTCGCTCCAAGAGCGCTCCACCACCATCACGAGTACAATTCATGCCAACGTCAACACGTCCTGATTCTGCTGACTTAGATGTGTTACTGGGTCAACATATATTGTTGACCCTGGAGCAACATTTTAATCCAAAAATGTAATCTTGACCATTTGCCTACACCTAAACCCAACCTTAACCATGAGTAATCCCTAAAATCAGAGGAAATGATAGATGAATGACACGGATGTACAAGCAACAAACACTGATTCTAAGCCGAATCTTCACAAAAATTATAAACTTGTTCTTCAAATCTGATTGGTTAATAACAATGTTGTTCCATGAACATGTCACACTTGGTAAAATCAGGTTCTGCCCAACGACACGTAATATAACAGCATATTTAGACAAAATTCACCTGTTAAACATATTTAACTAGCTAGATAGAGAAGGATCGCTCAAATCAGAAGAATGTGAAGGCTATGATTATGCAGTGGACATAAGCGGGAAGTTACAGTTACATCGGGCGCTCACTACGAGCAGCAGCAGACCGAGGCGATTCAGCACTTCCTGCATGACTGACTGACAGACTGAATCGACACCTAGGCCGGTGCGTCAAGCCTCTCGCAGGAGAGCGGCGCCCCCCGCGTCCCAGCCAGGCCCCAAGTCGTCCAGGAAGTCAACGAAGCTGCCCTGATGCGGTCAACCCGAAGATGTTGGAGTTTGCTCTTTCTCAGGAGATGGCGAGAACAGCGCCGCTCCTTCCCCCGGACGAGGGCCGGGAGGAGAATCCTATGTTATTTTTTTTCTGTTCTGCAGCTGGACCAAGGTTTCTCAAAGAAAGAGCAATTTCCTTTTCCTCCGGGTTCTCAGGTCTATGGGACAACAGTGTGCGACACCCTGCTTCCTCACTCTCGCCCACGACCCATCTTGCCAGCAGCCAAGAGAGTACGGTTTGGGGACGCAGTACCTCCCCACGCACCTCTGGCCAGTCCCGTTTAGGAGAAAGCGCCGCCTTCTGTACCATCCAGCCCTACTCCCCTTCGCTGCACCACAACAGGTACGTCGATTGCGCCGTTGGAGCCGCTTGCACAGCGTGGCTCACGCCGCCCAGGCCGTCTCTCGCTGGCTCACGTGCACAATTTGACTCGGCTAAGCGATTCAGTTCGCCAGGCGACCTCCCAAGTTCATCAGCATTTTCGAGACTTTGGTGGCAGTCCGGAACGCCCCTGTCTTGCGCGAGGAGATTGCTGTCCTCCTGGCAAAGGATGCAATCAAGCTGGTCCCTTCAGCCGAGATGAGGCAGGGGTTTCATAGCCCTTACTTCATCGTACCCAAGAAAGGTGGTCACCAACCAATCCTGGATTGGCGAGTCTTGAACCAGGCTTTGCACAAGCTCCCGTTCAAGATGCTGACGCATTATCAAATGCATCCAGCCCCAGGATTGGTTTGCAGCGATCGACCTGAAGGATGCTTACATTCATGTTTCGATCCTTCTAGGACACAGACCGCTCCTACGGTTTGCATTCGAGGGTCGGGCATGGCAGTACAGGGTCCTCCCCCTCGGGCTCTCCCTGTCTCTCCGTGCCTTTACGATGTGCAAGCTCAGGGAGGATGAGGAGCAGGTCCTGCTGATTACGCCGCATTGGCCCACCCGGACCTGGTTTCCCTAACTCATTACCCTCGCAACAGCACCTCCATGGCGCATTCCTCTGAGGAAGGACCTCCTCTCTCAGGGACTCGTCACCATATGGCACCCGCCCAGATCTGTGGAACCTCCATGTGTGGCTCCTGGACGGGACGTGGCAGACTTGAGCGGTCTACCACAGCAAGTGGTAGAGACCATCACTCAGGCTAGAGCTCCTTCAACAAGGCAAACCTACGCACGCGAACTGGTGTTCTTCTCGTTGAGAAGACCCCCGAAGATGCACGATTGGAGTAGTGCTTTCTTTCCTGCAAGAAAGGTTGGAGCGTAGGCTGTCACCCTCCACCTTAAAAGTGTATGTGGCCGCTACGATGCAGTAGCGGCCGGTCCCTGGGAAAGCATGATCTCATCGTGAGGTTCCTGAAGGGTGCCAGGAGGATGAATCCCTCCAGGTCATCCCTTGTACCCTCTTGGGACCTCTCTATCGTCCTGGCTGGACTTCAGAGGGGCCCCTTTGAGCCGCTGAACTTGGATATGTGCCCAAGGTTCCCACCACGCCTTTCTGCGATCAGGTGATGAACCTGCAAGCACTGCCCTTGGAGGAGGCAGATCCAGCCTTAGCATTGCTGTGTCCCGTAAGAGCATTGCGCATATACGTGGACCGCACCCGGAGCTTCAGTAGCTCTGAGCAGCTCTTTGTCTGCCACGGAGGTCAGCAGAAAGGGAAGGCTGTCTCCAAACAGAGGTTGGCCCACTGGATAGTGGAGGCCGTCGCCTTGGCATACCAATCTCAAGGCAAGCCGTGCCCCCTGGGGGTGAGACACTTGCCTCTTCCCATGTGTTGGCGCACGGCACCTCCCTACACCTAGGTAGGATCTGCCCCAGAGTCCAGTCGTAAGTAGTACTGTCCCAAGTCTGGGTCAGTCCATATCAGTGTCTCCACATGTTACCTCCCTTCGGGCAGGATGTGGCCTCCGTAGCGCCCTTCTCCGGAAGGCTCGCTTCCCTACCGTTACTGCCAAGCTGTAACAACAAATAGGAAAGACTTGAAGCCGTCTTTTCACTAGAAGGTCAAAATCCCTTCTGATTTCTGTGGGGAAAGGAACAGCGGCTTGGCTATCTCCAGCAGCGATGTACTCAGTGGTCCCTGCGGGCACCAAGGTTAACGAATTCGCACTGGGGCAGTGGGAAGGTTGCAACCTCTTGCATGACATTTGTCTGTCACGCGCTTGCTTGTCAACATCTGCATGTCACGGTGTTTCTGATCAGATTTTCTGAAAAAGCCACATTTGTATGGCGGTGTCCGATCAGAGTATGTGAGCGAGGAGCGGAGCGCAAAATGACTTTGACTATGTTCTGACCCGCCATCTAGTGACGAGATTTGTTTTTGGCCCGATGCCAAACTTGCGTGCCGACCCCTGGAGTAAATAGTCATGTTGTGGTCACTTGTGTGTATACTTCTCTTTCGCTTTAATTGACAATAAATATATACATTTATTATTTTGTAAATGAATCCAACTTTTAAAAATTATATAAATTGTTATAAAATAATATTGTTGATAAGGCAACATTTCTGTTTCTTTGCCTATTTAATTAATTTATATATAAAAAAAAAGTAAAACAATTTAATAGTATATAGGGCTGTAGTACTCGAGTCCGTCTCGACTCGAGTCCGACTCGAGACGCTTTTCTATCGCCTCGACTTGTCTTGGACTTGTTGGTATTTGACTCGGACTTGTCTCGGACTTGGTCATCGGACTCGCCAAATGTTCTAGTTGGTCTCGACCGAGTCCAGCAATATATGCTTTTTTCTCTTTCAAAACAAAACCATTTATCTGGCTCATTTGTTCCATAAAACGGGTAACGTAACTGGTTTAACTCCATCTAGAACGGGCATTGTCATTGGTCGCCTGTTAAATGCACAGCCGCGCCATATGAGTGTGCGCATGGCGCCGGAGGCTTAAATAATCTTTATTTTGGCCACAGACACGCTGTCGGCAAGTTGCATAATTCAGTTTGGTTTTACAAAGTTCGTTGGAGTTTTCCTCTCACTTTCCTTCGCTTTTAAATACCTTATTAATGCCCGTATGCATTTTGCTTTCACTTTCATTTCAGGTCAATTGCGATTTTAAATAGAAATATTACCAAACTCTAGAATTAGACACTTTGATAATAACAGTAAAGAGAAAAGAACAATCCAACCGATGTCGATGCACATGATTAACCGCCACGTGTGATGCTCTCTAGGTGCTATTCACACAGAATGTGTTTTTGTGTTGACGCTGGCAGTGAAATAGGAAAATACAAGAAGGTGTGAGTTAAACATCTTTAATAACTAGAGTGCCGCTTTTAGAATGCCGTTTCATGCACGAGACGCTGCAAGAGACGCGGAACAGTCAGTCAAACGCTTCCATGTTTACATAGAAAACAATGGAAAAGCAGCGTAATTGAATACAAAACCCGTGAAGAAACTTACTGTACATGTACTGTATATCTGATATTTCAGGTTTACATCAGGGTGACAGGCTGAAAACTGCTGTTCATTGTTTTACAGAGCCTTTATAGTTAATAATAGCAGTCATTTTGTGTGTGTGTGTGTGCGTGCGTGCGTGCGTGTGTGCGTGCGTGTGTTTGTTTAATGTGTGCAGACTGTGTGTAATTGGCCAATCGGAGCAGAGGAGAGCGGCATGCTGGGAGACACGGAGGAGCAAGCGAGGCCTGAATCCCCAGTGTCAGCGCAATCGTTGGGCTTTTTTGAACCATGATTCCCTGTCGTCAGCGAGTGCGTTGGGCTTTTCGCTCAGAGACTGTCACGCACTTCCAGAGAGAGACAGCTCTGACTGAAGCCACATACAGCACCTGAAAACATGCATGCACACAAACAAGTGTCACGGCGGAGGGATTCGAGCTAAACGTGCTTCACTACGTCTATAAATGAGGGTGAGATTCTTCAGAAATTATCACGTGCGTTTACACCTCTCACGCAACTCCACCAAACCAATGCATTCACACTCGCTCTCTCCTTCTCCAGAACAACATCTCCATGTGAAGTTTGCTTCCGCTGAGGCCCGCGCCAATCTGGGGAAGATATCGGGACAGAAACTCGCTCATTAACCTCCTGACCTCCTGGCACACACAGAACGCCCTCATTAATGTATTAATGCTTGTGTGATGCTCTCACTGTAAGAGGATATATGAGATCGCCTGCAGATATTATAATGCACATGACACACAAACATGTCAAGAAGTGTTCCTGTGGCTCAGTGGTAGAGAATTGCGTTAGCAGCGCAAAGGTTGTGGGTTCGATTCCCAGGGAACACACATACTGACAAAAAAATGTATAGCCTGAATGTACTGTAAGTCGCTTTAGATAAAAGCGTCTGATAAATGCGTAAATGTCACTGGAATCAGACTGCTGTGCTATTTCAGGATGCAGGTTTGTTTTTTTGTTTTTTTATTAATTAAAATAGGAAAATCTTTTAAATATGTATTAACCTAGTGTTGCATTAGTATTATTTACATACTATTATAGTGTTTATTAATATACTGAATTAGCATATATTTCTATGTTCTTATTTTAATGTGCATTAGTTTTTTTAGAGTGAGTTAAGTCACATTTCAAGCATTGCAGAAGCTGCAAAGAGCAGGCTGTACTGTACGTCGCTTGTTAAAACTACTGAAAATCTCTCTCATCCTCAGAGGTCTGGTGGTGTAGTTTGAACAGCGATCAAATGTTCAACAAACGGCACAGACAGAAGTTTGTCAGGCCAGTGCTCTCATCCACACATCTTCAAACGTGTGTTATCTGCACATCTGTGTGTGTGTGTGTATGTAGGACACAGTCCATATCATGATAACGATCAGGGTGTGTGTGGTTTTCCTCTAATAGTGAGCCGTGTGGAGCGACACAAGCTTTCATTAGCAAGAGCTTCACTCACACAAACACACACGGAGAAACACGATCCTGCCGTTATCTGATGGAGCTGAATGTAACACTGAATAACCTCAATCCTCAGTCTCTCCCTGCGCTATACTCGTATTCCTCAAACAGGTTACTGTCGCCTACATTGACTCAAACAGCACTGAACCTCAGTGTTATTCACAGAATAATCACAATTTACTGATGACAAAAGAAGATATGTGGAAGAATGCAGGTAACACAACAGCTTGGGTTTGGTTTAAATCAGCCAGTGTTTGCATGAGCAAAAACATTTTGCATGCATCTTCAAAAGATGTGCACCGAACGGCATTGAGATGAAAATGTGGCGCTTCCTTTGCACAAATGAAAAACCTGATATTTAAATGTACCCAAATCTAGTTGTCTTGCAAAGAAGTCAAATCAAATGTATACATATAGCGCTTTTCATGATACACGTGTTTTCAAAGCAGCTTTAATGTTAATGTTTGGATTTTTTCATATGCCTTATAGTTGCATTTAGCAGATTTAAGCAACAATTCAAGCAATCAAGCAGCTTTGGTATATAGCATATTTTCTGTACTAGTGTACTATACGTATGTGGGTAAATTTGGACATACAGCAAAATAAAGCGCTGCTGTTTTGTTCAGAAAAACTAATATAATATATCTAGGGATCCAAAACTAATGAACGCTTGCACTTACTTGAGAATCACACACTCTTATTTTAAAAAGGGAAAACACGGATGCATTGGATTTGCACTTGTTCCCTCACTTTGCATGATTTTCCATCGTGGATACAAAGTCAAAACAATTCCTCTAGACACACAGAGCCATTCAAATCAGTGTTCAAGCCCACAATCACAGTTCAACACCCGCCGCGTGTCAATCACCAGGAAACGGGGCGCACTTCCACAATTCATGATGACTAGTTGCAAATGTGCCACATATTTGGGCGCTATGGGACTTTTACAGACAGAATTAAATTTACAATAAAAATGTATTTTCATTAACTAGTATACCTATTTTTTGACCATTATAATATAATATACCGATAACCATTTCAAAACACAGGTGGTAAAGTGAAATGTTCATCACAAGCTTTTTGGGACAAATTTGTACCCAAGAGTGAGATAAATCTGACACAATATCCTTTATGGCACATCTTTTGGGGATTTGTGTGTGTGTGTGTGTGTGTGTGTGTGTGTGTGTGTGTGTGTGTGTGTGTGTGTGTGGCTTTAATGGTCGCCACAAGAAAGGCAATTCCAACAAATGTAGATTCCTGTAATAACATTATCGAAAACAATCCAATTAGCATAAAGGCTGTGAATGTCACACACACACACACACACACACACAGGAAGAAAGTGAAGCGAAGTCATCTGTTGTTGTTGCTGTAGCTGCTGTTATAACAGAGATGAAATATGAGTCACTTACACCCTGAGAGTTTGCAAATGATTTTCAGCGAGTTTTGTTGTGATTTCTTTACCAGAGAAATTTGGTTATTCTGCCTCTTATTCTGTGCCTCAGACATTCAACCACAGACCGAACGTTTAGACTTTCCTTCTTTCTGCACACACACACACACACACGCACACACGCACACACGCACAGACACAGACACACGCACGCACACAGACACAGACACAGACACACACACACACGCTCAGCTCAGGAGCAGTGTATAGTCAGGTTGTGTTGTAGTTTGATCTCTGTGCACTTATTTGGACAAAAGTCTCCTGCTGAGGGACTGAAAGACTCATCCATGTAGAGTTTTACAGTTCCACACACACACACTGGCGGATTTCCCTCCCGCTGAGGGGACAATATGGTCATCTGCGTGGGGCGTCTGATTGGCCGCTGCGTCCCTCAATCACTGCCAGCGTCCAATCACGCGCTCTTTGATCATGTGACCGCTGTTCATTCTTCAACACAGCTCTACACCTCCATCTGTTCATCCGTCTCTGTGTGTGAGCATGCGTGTGTGTGCGTGTGTGTGTGTGTGTGTGTGTGTGTAGTGTCTGTGTGTGTGTGTGTGTGTGTGCGTGTGTGCGTGCGTGTGTGGAGAGTCTGCTCAATCTGTCCAGGACGAGGTGATATAGCTTTGGCCCCCAGAAGACGGATCAGGTGTGGAGAAGAGCGTGTTGAGTCTGGTGTGAGTGTCCTCCACTGCGAGGGTTAAACGTCAGGCTCAGAGGGTCATACGATCGATTCAAGTATTGCATCTATAAAGCCTACTGTATTCATCACTTTTTGTTCATATAAATATCAGCATCTGCAGCAAATTGCATATTTTGTCTCAATATGAGACATAGAATAAAATGTAGCAAGTTTTTCTCCATATCCCCACTATATCAGACTATATGAGCCACAAAAACCTGATGCAACAAATATGATACTCAACAAAAAAACATACAAGCGAATAAATTACACACACACATATATATATATATATATATAGCTGAACTATTGTCAGACCCAGTGAAATGCACTTTATTTAGTAATAGTTTTATCTATGCAGGACTCTTCAGCGTAGGCCAGATAACCGAGAAACATCACACAGGGACCATTTTTCAGAGTAATTATTAGATTTGAGCATTTTTAATTGTAAGAAACATGCTAACATGAAAAGCAAGAATGAACACCCTTAACACTGTGTTTATCGGCACTGAAATGTAAGGGTTATGAAAGTTTGGTGAGGTCCAGAAAAGGTCTGGCTGAAGAGCACAAACACGATTTTGTGCCAAATAACAAGTCTGATTTTAAAACTCTACTTTAAAATAAAAACACAATGATCATTTGAGCATTTTAAAGATGTTGTTTACAAAGTAGAAAATAATCTTTAAAAGCTCTGCCCACATCTTTGAGGAAAAAGAAAGAAAATGTCTGCTCTTCCTCTTCAATCCTCTCATATTGTGACCTGTTAATATTATAAACCGAGCATGTTTGAGCTCATGAACACAAGTGCAACAGCATTGAGACGGCTCTCAAACATAATCCAGAACTTGAAGGATTCATAAACTAGCATTCAAACGTTCAGGGGTCAATAAGATGTTCTCTTCCGCTCACCGAGGCAGCATTTATTTGATCAATAATACAGAAAAATATTAGTGCAATCTAAAATTACCATACTCCATGTGAATATGTCGTAAAATGTCATTTATTTCTGTGATGCGGCGCTGTATTTTCAGCATCATTACTACAGTCTTCAGTGTCACATGATCTGCAGAAATCATTATCATATACTGATTTGCTGCTCAATAAACATTTCTGATTATTATCAATGTTGAAAACAGTCGTGCTGCACAATATTTCTGAGGAAACCGTGATGCATCTTGTTTTTCAGGATTCACAGATGAACAGAAAGTTCAAAAGAACAGCATTTATTTACATTATAAATATCTTTACTGTCATTTTGATCAATTTAATGCATCGTTGCTGAATAAAGTATTTAAAAAAATCCTAATGACCCAAAACCTTTAAACAAGAATATGTACATTATTATTTTACTGTTTGCAACAATTCCATCATTCATCCAGCCATATCCAATATGCAAAAACGGCAAAAGCTGCATATTTGCCTTCCTAAACGGACCAGTTCGAAGGCATTTCACCAGAGACACTCCAACACAAACACTGGATTCAGCCTTATATCCCTGTACAGTGCCTGGGAAGGCAGCATGTGTCGGACACTGAATCCAAACTGGACCCAAAACCAGACAAATTACCCTCGCACGCGCACACGCACACACACACACACACACACACACACACACACGCACTCACACACACACACACACACACACACACACACACACACACACACACACACACGCACACACACACACACACACACACACACACACACACACACACACACACACACACAGGCTGAATGACTCGGACCGCACCAATTAGCCACAGCACTGATATTTTCAGAGGGTGTAATTATGGAGCGGGACGCCGTCCAGGGCAGAAGAGACAGCAGACATTTTGGACGCTTGAGATGAATATTAACACAGAGAGAGAGAGAGAGAGAGAGAGAGAGAGAGAGAGAGAGAGAGAGAGAGAGAGAGAGAGAGAGAGAGAGCAGCAATTGGAATGAACTAATTAAACTAACACAATTAACTAAGTGCCACTACCCATTATTTGTCGCTTGTTTGTTTATTAAAGTCAGCATAAAGCAGCATTCACAACCCATTTTATTTCCAGAATGTGATGCATTTTATAGTTAAACAGAATAATTAACAAGAAAAATAAATGTGGGGTGGGATTGAATTCACACGTTGAGATTGTGAAAGTGGACATTTCATGCCAGAATGCCATTATTCCATGGCAAGCTTTCAGAAACAATGCATTGCACTTACACAAGTAGCCTAAAATAGTGCTTAAATGAATATTTGGCCACTGGTTAACCTTTCTCCGCCGAGAGGATATTTGTTTCAGAAGGAGAGCAAGTA
>CM050413.1:4139903-4144903 GCA_027564155.1 Gymnocypris eckloni scoliostomus
GCAAAATGTTGTCCTTGTGCAAAGTAGCACCTCTCTGGAATAATGATCAAACCGATGTTGGTGGACCGGCAGAGACGGACCGGTGTGTCCCAGCATGCTCTGCTCTCACCGAGCACCTCGGCAGCGGATGTGATTCATACCATAAAGGCATTCTATGGTTTTAAAAGAATATAGTGTGCATGAGTTTGCAAAGTGCTTTGGGGTTTTTTCCTCATTTTTGACAACAGAGCTGCACTATTAATGAAAAACTATGAAATCACAATATGGCTTGTGAGATTATCAGATTATCAGAGTTTGGGTCGCTTTAACGTTTTCCATAAAAATAAAGTGTTATTGTTCAATATTTGAAAATTAATTAATTAATATATAAATATTACAAATGCAATTTTACACTTGTCAATTATTATTCAAATTATTATTGAAGTTGTTGTTGTTATTGTTGTTGTTATCGTTTAATATTTGAAAATTAAGAAATTAATATATAAATATAAAAATTGCATTTTTACAGTTTTAAATTATTATTATTAGTATTGTTGTTGTTGTTGTCGCCATTGTTATTGTTGTTGTTACTGTTATAATAATCCATCATAATTAATAATAATTACAATTTGGTGTCTGTGATCATACATAATAATAATAATAATAATAATAAATTAGTATTGTTATTTATCAACATTATTACGGTGGCTGAGAGAGCTCATCATCAGATTGACAACACATTTGCTGCAGATGCTCACAACAAAGATTAAAAAAAAAGAAACACGCTGCAAATACAATTCCTTGGTTGTGTTGTGAACATCTGCAGCATCTGCTGTCAAACTGATGAAGATGTTTTCTTGATTTGCAGGTGTTTTTTCTATTTGCATGTGTTTTCTGAAGTAGAAGCGCATTGAGCTCGCTCGGCCACCATACATAATTACTATTATTATCATTTAGTACATTTACATTATTATTATTGTTGTTGTTGTTAATAATAACACCATTACTACCACTACTAATAATAATAATACTAATAACAATAATAGTTGTTGTTGATGTAAATTATGTAGCCATATAAAGAACCACAGCAAACCTGGAACTTTGAATCAAATAGCATATTAAAAATCACATTCACAATTTTTATAAGGGAAAAGAACTTTCAATTTAGGCTACATGTTTTCCTCCAAATCATCAGCGCTGTTTGACAGAGCACATTACCATCAACTTTCATTGAACAGAAAACAACGGCCCAGATTCTGCTGAATGTTCTTCCCATGAACAAAATAGAGGATTGGAGCGACACAAGGGTGAGGTAAGGTTTTCATACTTTAAAAGCGTTGAGAAAGCGTTTCAACCCAATTAAAACACACCCAGAGTGCCGTTCTCAACCTCCGTCCCACAACCTAAAGGAGCTCGTTCCTGCCTCGTTCCCGCTGATGCTGACAGCTCATTAAACCGGAGCGCGTCACCGCCAACCTGAGTGTACTGCAGGCTAGTATTATTTTATGAGACGGAGCCGGGTTACTGTATTTCCGCTCTATGCTAAACAGCGAGCGATGAGGTTCAGAGAGCAAAGAGTCACTTAGCGAAGTTTGGTTAAACAGATATTGGTTAAAGTTTAGCACAATACCATTAAACCTCTCGCATTTACCTCTCAGTCTCTATTCGGCATTTTAAGCGAAATTACACATAAAGGTTACCTTGTGTTTTTAAGACGGAGTCTCTGAAGGTGAACGCACTTAACGTTTCAGAAACGAACGAGCCAGTGATCTTTACCATGCTAACATTTCCAAGCTGAAGCAAACAGCTCACCGCTTTCAGGAGTCAACTCTGCTGCCATGCATTTCAAAACATCTGCATCAAATATGACATTTCAAAAGATGCGTTAAGACTGCATATTTCTTCTGTGTTCAAATTATGACTTCTTTTGCTGTTTAATGTGCAGAGAAAGATATATATATAGCTGTGCATTGACTGACTTACTGACCTCAGACACACTTGCACTTAAGCATACTTTTAAAAATAAGAAATAGACTTTAAAAGAGTATACTTAAGTGTTAACTGAACGTAATGTTTTCAGACTCTTAATTGCATGTTTACTACAATTAAATTAAAATGCATTATAAGTTAAAGTGATATAAAATGCAATTAGCTGACGTAGTAAGAGTTGTTGTAAGAGTTTTTGACTAATTTACTGTAAGTAAGACTTAAGTACATCTTTATGAGCAATTTCATAATTTTATGTCTTTGAAATAAGGTTAAAATCCATTTATGGTAAACCATAAATTATAAAATATACTTTAATGTCATTTCAATTGCAACTCGTATGTCATTAATTATATTTGCATTTACTCATTTGTAATAATTTAGAACTTTTCAAAATATAAATAAATATCAATTAACGCTATAAAAATAATCAAGTACGTTACACATGCTTAAGTATGTTAGTCAACACATCAAAATAAGTGTACTTCATTAAAACATGACAAAAGATTATCAAAACAATGATTTAAGATTTTAATTTGACATAAAAGGTCACTTTTTAAAAGTGTACTTAAGTGTGTTTAGAAACAGTCATAAAAGTGTTTCTCTTTAAGTCACTTAAGTGGTCTTTTATTTAATAAACAGGCTATTATATCATCTGCAAGTGTGTTTTTTTAAATGTACTTTTAAGATTACAAGCACACTACAAGTGCACATTCACTACAATTAAGCAAACGTATTTTTTTACAAGTGACCCCAGCAACAACATAGCAACATGCTAAAAAAACATGTGCGCTAAACCCTAGCAAAGAAACACTGGTAGTTAAACGCATACAAACCAATGCGGTAAAGACAAATTGGGCAGGGAAGTCGTTTTTTCCATGTCGTTTCGAATGAATGAGATGGTTTGAGGATTATCATCACACACGCACACACACACACACACACACACACGCACACACACACACACACACACACACACACACACACACACACGGCACCTGCCAAAGACACAGCCAGTCTCTCTCAGGTTGATTTGCCATGCAAATATAATCTCTTTATTATGAAGTGCTTGAGGAGACGCGGCCAAACAAGCTTCATCTGCCACTGAAGCTCTGATATATAGTCCTGATGAACATCTCATCTTATTGATTTATTTATTTAGACAAACAATCCCTTTAAACAAAACTTTCTCTGTTCAATGCTCTCAGCTGAATCTCTCTGCTGTCTGGGAGAAATAATTGAGACATCGCTGATCTGATGTGTGGTGTGTGTGCGTGCGTGCGTGTGTGTGTGTGTGAGTGAGTGTGTGTGTGTGTGTGCATGGCAGTGCGTGTGTGTGTGTGTGTGAGAGGGGAAAGACAGCAGTGTTAATCTCGTTAAGGTGATCTGATCCTTGTTTAAAAGATCTAGGCTAATTGAACTGAAACAAAAGCCATCGCTATGGAAACTCCATGGAGAGCCGATGGAGACGCTCTGAGATCTGAGAGACGAGCTCCGCTTTCATCAGAGCAGATGCTGCGGCTCAATTAAACTCTCTCAATCACTCAAACCACAAACAACAGCTAAACAATGACGACCGGACCACTTCCTGTTGCCTGTCTCTCTCTGAAGCAGGTGTAAATGAGAGCCATGTGTGAGCGCTGCAGGTGTAAAACATCTGAATCTTCCAGGAGACTGTTGACATTAATTAACATCACAGGTACGCAGTCGCTCGCGCTGTCCATCTTTCAATGCTTTCCTCTCTCGCTCTCGAATTAAATGACGGCTGAACTCGGCTCTCTGTGAAACATGATCTTCCTGTTGATGCCCGTAACAAAGAGCTGAAAGGGATCTCGCTCTCACACACGCACAGATTCAGCTCATCTGGTGTGCGTAACACACGAGTCTCTCGTTACAGCAAACACTTAAATAAGGATGAAGGTAAACAGCTACTGACACACACACACACATCATCTCGATCTCTGGACTAAAACCTGAGCTGCTTACCTAGACCCAGCTGGCAAACTAAACTCAGAGAAGCTATGGTCTTTAACACTTACAAAAAAATAAGTGTAAAGTTCACTTAATGGTTTAAAAAATACATTAGCAGTATACTTCTGTGCAAAAACAATCAACTGTAAGTATGTTAAGAAAGCTTGCAGTTGTCGACTGGTATTTTACTATGAGAGTAGGCCGAAGTGCACTTTAAATCAACTAAAAAGTGGGCTAGAAGTATATAGATAGTAGGGATGTCACAATTCTCAAAATAATATTGAAACGTTCGGTACGACATCCACGGTTCAATACGTGCTGGTGAATTGCGGTTTTTCGGTTTTGTGTTTAAATAATTTCTGTGTGTTTTATTTATCTCTGAATTGGTTCTCTCTCTGTGTGTGTGTGTGTGTGTGTGTGTGTGTGTGTGTGTGTGTGTGTGTGCGCATGTTTACGTGGTTTATGAGTACACAAATTTGTATAATGACATGGGTATGACAGGTATTACAAGGAGAAGGTGATTTATGAGGACATTTTCAGTGTCCCCATAATTTAAAACGCTTATAAATCATACAGAGTGAGTTTTTTTGAGGGAAAGTAGAAATGCACCGTCTCCTGTGAGGGCTAAGTTTAGATGTAGGGTAGGTGTAGGACAATAGCACATACAGCTTGTACAGTATAAAAACCATTACGCCTATGGAGAGTCCCCGTAAACCATAAAAACCAACATGTGTGTGTGTGTGTGTGTGTGTGTGTGTGTGTGTGTGTGTGTGTGTGTGCGTGCGAGCGTGTGTGTGTGTGTGTGTGTGTGTGTGTGTACTCAGCAGTATACTTTAACCATATTTCAATAGACAATAGAATTTAATATAATTTTAAACTATAACACTTGCAAACCTAATTGCGATTGACATGGAATTAAGTTGCAAAAGCCTTGCATTCACTTCACACTATGTATATTACTTAAGTATGCAACATTTCCACAAGGGTTACCACGTAAAATATAGCAATGTTTGAACAAATAATCACTAAAATGTTCCTTAAATAATTTTATGCAAGCCTTGTTT
>CM050413.1:4147403-4149903 GCA_027564155.1 Gymnocypris eckloni scoliostomus
CAGTATCACACACACACACATCACACACACACACACACACACACATCACACACAGTATCACACACACACAATGGCCTTCATTCAAGCACTGTGAGAAACACATCAGTGACTCTGAATGTATGTGTGTGACACACACATCATCAAGCCAGAAAATACATCAGCATTACAGATATGTTATCTATGACACACATCAGCATTATTAACACACACATGATATCACTACAGTTTGAATATTACACACACACATCAGGTCATACAGTATCACACTTTCAGCTGTTTTTATTCCATTAATATTCACACATCAATACAGTATCACACACACATCAGCATACAGTATCACACACACATCAGCATACAGTATCACACACACCATAATATCACCATCACATGAAGAGACCTTATCCTTCAACAACATGATTTATACTCATGAATATTCATTCATATACAGGGTTGTTACAGAGAAACGGATCAGAACGGCCTTTGACCCAGTGAACATGTGATTCAGTGACCCGGCGCTGACCTTCACGGTCCCACTGAGGTCATGTGACCGCATGAAACACACACACATCAGCATACAGAATCACACACACACACATCAACATACAGTATCACACACACACACACATCAACATACAGTATCACACACACACACACATCAGCATACACACACACACACACATCAACATACAGTATCACACACATCAACATACAGTATCACACACACACACACATCAGCATACAGTATCACACACACACATCAGCATACACACACATCACATACAGTATCACACACACATCAACATACAGTATCACACACACACACACACACACACACACATCAGCATACAGTATCACACACACACATCAACATACAGTATCACACACACAGTCAGGACTTTGTCATAAAATCACGCTTGAACGAGTCGATGTGAAACGCTGCCTTTGATTTTGAAACGCTTGAACTAAGATTTGTAACTACATACATTCTTATATTAAAAATATATATATTTGAACCTTGAGAAATTATTACAAAAATAAAAGTAAAAAGTAAGAGTTGTGTGTTTTACGTTGATCAGGATTTTATGCATAAAGGATAAAAACAGCTCCATTTTATTCTGAGATTCAAACTGAGCAAACATATCTAATCTTCTGCAGATGCTGATATTTATATTACCAAAAAGATAGAATTCGGATGCTTATAATGTAAATCACTAAATGATCCAAATATAACTCGTCACTCTATATCTCCTGTAATATGTCTCAGTAAGATGAGATGTAAATGATCAAACATGTAATGCAATGCTGACTGAGAGATGAAGAAACAAACGCTCCTCAAAAGATCTTAATGATCAGATCTGAGACTTTAAACAAATAATACTTATACAAATATGTAGAATCAAGTAAAGCTGAGCTGCTTCAGTCCAGTACGTGTTCATCTGGAAATAGCACTCTTTTTACTTGATAACAGCATCATATAGAAGGCTTTATATGTTAATAACACTAAATCAACCTAAATACATTCATTTAGTTTGTATGAGTTAAATGGAGCAGAAATAGCAGGTTTTATAGCGGTGGTGTTTTAATCCGGCTAAAAGCTAAAGCTTGACTATTCTTTCCCTTTATATTTTGAGTGCTGTGCTCAAATGATCGAGCTGACAGCGCTGCGCTTTAGCTTTTAGACAACTTTTCAGCACATCATGACTCACTCCGAACGGCAGAACCGACACCTGCTATACAGGGCCAGATGAAGTTATTGCATTTCAATAATATTCGATTTTCACATCTAGCAGACCTGCTCAACACATCACAGAAAGACAAATATTTGTCTGTGAACTTATCCGATCTAAATGTGTCAGCAGTGAATGATCTGAGCAAGAAAATCAAATGGAAGCTATTTTAATCAGTGTGTTGAAGTAAATGACTCGGTGTGTGTGTGTGTGTGTGTGTGTGTGTGTGTGTGTGTGTGTGTGTGTGTGTGTGTGTGTGTGTGTGTGTGTGTGTGTGTGTGTGTGTGTGTGTGTGTGTGTGTGTGTGTGTGTGTGTGTGTGTGTGTGTGTGTGTGTGTGTGTGTGTGTGTGTGTGTGTGTGTGAGTGTGTGTGTGTGTGTGTGTGTGTGTGTTAGATCACTGCACTCTCCTGCTCCTAAGCTGCTCTATATATCGATCATGTCATTCATCACCACAAACGACAAGACATTATTTTTAATTAAAAACTCAGCCGTAAATTGCAGGTCATGTTTGTCAGGCCGTGACTTTAAAAACAGACCGAGAGGGAAAGAGACCGTCAGATAATCATTTTCTGAAATATTTCCCTTCAGAGCACTGTGTAATAAAAGCATAAGTGTGTGTGTGGACCCAATTGAAAGCACCCTTTTTACCATAAATCATCATATAAGTCACCAATGTTTAGGAAATAATTGACCATGCACTTCATTTGCATAACCGTAAGCTGTTTATGGTGGGTACATTAACTCACATAGACATAAGTAAGAATAATAACC